>RDPX01000174.1:837499-849924 GCA_003991215.1 Morbakka virulenta | reverse complement strand
CCTTATACTTGCTCAACTTATCAAACTGTTTGACGGAGATATTTTTATCATTCGGGATGCTCATATCGATCAATGTACATGTTTTCGTTAGGTGGTCTTTAATAATGATATCTGGGCGGTTAGCTTGAATGGTTCTATCAGTATTAACCGGAAAGTCCCATAAGATGGTAACATTTGGACCATTAATCACTGGCAGAGGATGGTGTTCGTACCACTTGGTAGGTGTTTCTACGTGATAATGCTGACATATTCCCCAGTGCAAATACTGTCCAACCCTATCATGACGTTTCACATATTCACTCGGTGTCAATACTGGGCATTATTATTATTATTATTATTATTATTATTATTATTGTTATTAGTGTGAATTGAATTTACTAGATTTTCTTCCATATCACTGACCGAACCTCCCCAGAGCCTTAGGGCCAGCAATGTTCTTATGACATAATAAGTTACATGTACAAACTAATATATCTAGGATGAAATCTAATGAAATCTAGTTTAAAACGGTTACGTACTCACTTACTTACTTTACTTTGGTTATACGACAAATTAAGTATATATATATATAGTTTAGCTGATGATTTTGTTTAGCTGACGATTGTGAAAACATGAAACTGACAGTTCTAAACTGAGTTTTGTTGATTTTTTTGTTGTCCACCATATGATACTCTAATATCCTCACATTATTGAGCACCTTCGATAGCTAATAATTACTTCTATACTGGTATATATATACATATATATATATATATATCTATGTGTGTGTATATTTGTATTTGTCAATGTAGTTATTAATAACTAGGGTCTTATATTCTTCATTTCCTTTCAGGTGATGGAAAAAGTCTGCCTGGCAGTCGAGGGATGCTAACATATTTTTCAAGGCTATCGATAGATTCAGACTCTAAGGTAGACTTTTACTTTATAGACACTCTTATCAAAGCAGGAGCAGACATAAATTTCACCGACCGCCATGGGCAAGCAATCCTACATGCTGTAGCTCGAGAATGGAGTGTTGATGTCGCAAGATTTGTTGTTGAAAGAGGAGCCGATGTTAATATTTCGGATAACTACGGTCGAACACCACTGCATGTGGCTGCTGCATATGACTATACAAAAATGATTGAATACTTTCTGGAAGTTGGAGGTAATTTTTTTTAAACTAATGTTAAATCAGATTTTTTATCACTGATAAACAGTTGAGAGTTTAAATTTTGTCCTGATTAACACCAAATGCCAGGTTATTTTCACAGAAAAGAACAATTTCACTTGAGCTTCTTTCCACAGGGTTTACGCTTTCTTATGACACCAATCGCTGCTACAATCCCAACATTGTCATTGTTAGAACGGATTTTTTCATTAAATTCTTATTTATTAAATATTCTTCAGTCAATCAAATTTCCATGCAGGTTTGCAGCTTGTGCTTTTGAGTTAGGACCAGAGAAAGGTTCTCTAAAACTATTTGATATATTTTGCAAAATATTTATAGAAAAGACTGTGGGCACAAAGTAATAGAGGAAACTTACTTTGTTTTATGGAAAATAATGTTGTAATTGATAACATATAGGTAATATTAAAAAACGGTACTCTTTCAGTGGAGTTGAGAGTGGACATTCATGATAAAAAATAAAGTCTTTCGATGGTTACTACTACCGAGAGCCGCCTAAGGAACTCAATGTTCCTTTAAAATGTTTTTAAAGCTGCCACAAAAGTCAGAGGTAGAAGGCTCCTCTTAACCAGGCATTTCTTTAAATACAGTATACAGAGGACGGCGCAGTTATACCTGTTGGTCGGTGAGTGCTTTACCAATACCAAGAAAGGAAGTTTTTCTTTGCTTGGGATAAGAAGATCTACTAGGCTCATACATTTTAAATCCTTAATAAAGTTCAGAAAACCACCCAAACCGAATAAAACTTGACAGTGATGTAGTTTTACTGCTTTGCCTTCGTAAATGATAAAGTTATTTACTAGAAAATACAGTTTTAGATAGCGAAAAAGGTATTAAATTACCGAAATCAACTTGCATGTTTTCAATTTCATTTTATTTTATCTTAATGCTAAAGGAAATAGGCTATAATTACTGAAAAGGCAAAAATTAGGCAAAAATTGAGAAAAGTGCGTTTAACTCTTATAAATTTTATGTTATGCATTACCTACAACTTCTTGATTCCAACTCTTAAATCACAGCATTACCGCTTCTTATTAATTCATAAAACAAAAAACCCCCAGATCTACCTGTGTGATACAAAAAGATCTTTTTCTTAATATTTATTTGAGATGAACTTGTCATGTAGCAAGTTTTTTGAAGCCAGCATCTTTTATGGAAAAATAATCTGACAGATATTAATATACTTTCTGTACCTCTGTTGAGTGTACTTTCAGTTCCTTTGTTGAATACAATCATCATCATCATGGACGGAAGGCTCATGGTTGAGTCGCCGTGGCTTCTTTCGTCATGGCTCTCCACCTAACCCGGTCTTGTGCCGCCCTGTATGCTTGGATGACAGTTAGTCCAGATTCTTCTTTGATGTTGTCCATGTACCTTGTTCTTAGCCTGCCCTTTTTCCTAGACCCGTAGACCATGCCCATGATTAGCGTTTTCTCCAGTGTCTCGCTCCTTAGCACGTGTCCCAGGTATGACAGTCTCCGGTTCACTAAAGTCTGTGAAAGACGCTTGTCGCATTCTATTCTGCGCAAAACTTCCTCATTAGTTACTCTCTCTGTCCAACTTATCCTCAAGGCTCTCCTGTAACACCACATCTCAAAATTTCTGAGTCTTATCCTGTCGCTCTTCTTCAGAATCCACGTTTCACTACCATAGGTTGCGATGGGGAAGACTAGTGCATTCAGCAGTCTCTTTTTCGTCTTCTTGGATATCGATCTATCTCTCCAGACCGTTGTGAGAGCTGATGTTGCATTTTTGGCTACAGCAATGCGCTTTCTTATCTCTGGGGTGTCATTGTAGTCATTGGTGAAGAGTGCTCCCAAGTAGGTCATTTGATTGACATTTTCCAGTGGTTGTCCATTTACAAAAATGCTGTGTTCATTCCTGGTGTTTTGGCTCATGATTTTCAGCACTTTTGTCTTCTTTGCATTTAGTGATAGTCCAGCATTTTCTGAGGCTTCTTTTACTCTATCTACCAGTTCTTGTAGCTCCTCCATTGTGCTTCCTATCAAAACTACATCATCAGCATATCTGAGGTTGGAGATAGTCCTGCCCCCTACTTTCACACTGCCTTCATATCCTTCTAGTGCTTCTCTCATAATGCACTCTGAATATATGTTGAATAGGTGTGGGGAGATTACGCATCCTTGTCGTACCCCCTTTTCGATTGGGAACCATTCAGAATCTCCATAGGTCGTGCGCACCTTTGCTTTCTGGTTTTCGTACAATCCCATCAGCAGTTGGATGATATGTACAGGGATACCGATTTGTTTCATGTCTGTCCATAGCCTGTCATGCGAAACCATATCAAAAGCTTTAGAGTAATCAATGAAGCATAGGAAGATGTCCCTATTTCTTTCTCTATTCTTTTCTATAACCATCTTCAGGTTAAGGATTTGATTTCTCGTTCCTCTGCCTGGTCGGTAAGCCGCTTGTTCCTCTGCCACTTCATGATCCAGTGTCAACTTTAGTCTTTTTGCAACTACTTTCAAGATGATTTTGCTACTGTGACTGATCAGTGCAATTGTTCTGTTATTGCAACACTGTAATGTATCTCCTTTCTTTGGTATGGGTATAAAAACCGAATTCAACCAGCCTTGTGGCCATTGCTTTTCTTCCCAAATCTTGGTGCAGAGTCTGTGATAGAACAAGACGCCTGCTTTCCCAGAATTCCTTATCAACTCTGCAGTAATTTCATCATCTCCTGCGCTCTTGCCTTCCTTTAGCTCTTTGATGGCTTCCCTGATCTCTTCTAGCAATGGTGCAGGTTCGCTGTCTAATTCTTCCATCTCTTGATTCGTGGTTGGAATAGTGTTATTTCTCTTGTATAGATCTTCACAATACTCTTTCCACCTCTCGCGCACTTTTTCACCATCACAAATGATGTGCCCCTCTTTGTCTTTGATTGTATCAACCTTAGGCTTAAATTTCCTGCTTAGGTTCCTCCCTTCCTGATACAAGTCTTTGGTGGAATTTGTAATAGAATGCTCCTCTATGGATACAATACTCCTGTAAAATTATTCCGTCTTACAACAAAAAATTAATTTTTGATAGCAAAACGTGAAAAACCTCATGCAGCAAGCTCTCAAAGTATGCAAAATTAAATATCGGTTTCTTGAACTTGAACTTTGGAACCGAAGTAAAATCGTGTTGATGTTAGTAACAGTTTAAGCGAAATGATGTCCATTTCTAATGTCGACAAAAAATAAATAAAATGTATGTTTAACAGCCTCATGAAACAAAAAAAAAGACTGAAAATTAGCCAAGCACCATTTTTTCCTCTCCCCTGCCAATAAAGGGTGTAAAACGTCACAGCAAAATAGACTAAAACATAGGGTAAGGTGTTTATGCACTTAGTCTTGTTGTCAAGAGGTGTCTGGTTTCTTTTTCGTTTTTTCCACCTTTGCCTTTGGAGTTTGCATGGAAATTTTTCTGGTGGAAAAGTTTAAAAATAAGAATTGATTCATGAACATTTTGGATTATTCCTGAAAGCAATAGAGTCGAGTGGGAATTATGAGAAACTGGCTTCTTTCCCCTCTTAAGAATGATTGATGGTAGTAGTACTTAACTTTTTAGGCGTTATTCAGAATAAGTAACCCCCTAACTATAACATACATGTACATATCAAGGAAGTCTTTCAAATAGCATCATTTATTTCTTTTTACACTTGATTCCCTACATTCTCCGTTGCCCACATTTGTATTAGATAATCAGCATGGACCACCCTGATTAACAAATACAGTACGATGTCATTTCGTAACGGAGTGAAGTAGTAGAGACCCTGGCCATCGTATCTCTTTGATTTAGGTCTGAATTGAGGCAATTTCTTCTCCAAAGGATGCAACTTCTCTTCTGATTGTAAACTCCTACAAACAAATATTGTTGTATGTCCTAGTTTGTGAAATTTTAACTTGGGTGAATGAGGTTACTCTTTGCCACAATTACTTTATGGTTGCCCTTGGGCAAGGTGTAGTACCTGTCAGCTTACTTTGAGACCTTGAAGTACCGGGTTGGTATAAGATGGGGGTATCTATCTTATAGGTAGAGGGAACACTTTAGCCTTAGCCGGCAACTCCCCCAGTAAAGGAATCATAATAATCACGAAAATTGATCGAGGAATTAGGCAGGGATATTTGATGTTACCAGACATTTTCTCTTATCATAATAAATTATTTGTCGGAGGGATGAATTAAGGAAATGGATTAAGACCTTAATGGTACAATTTTACTAACGTAAATGTGCAGGTGATACAGTTCTACTGGCTAAATCAGCAGAAGATCTTCAGAAATTCCTTGATGTTGTTGTAACGGAGAGTGAAAGGAAGGACCTGTCCATGACTCACAAAAAAAAGATAGTTTGGTGGTAACAAGAAAAGAGGAGTCGAGCAGATTACAGATTGAAATATACAATCTTCCTTCCCATTTTACTAGTAAATCCTGCTGTTTTCACCAAACAAAAATAGCTGTCGGTAGTGTGATCTTTGCGCCCTCTCAATACCATAGGTATTCCAAAGGAAAGATATCCTTTCTTGCCACGTGTCCATTCATTCATTGTGTTATGTAGCACATGGTGAAAACAATGTGAGGGGCCCAAGGTTTGTCCTAGTCACCCAACTTCAACTTGAATTATGCGTAGAAATCTTGATAGATGAAACTATCTATCTTCTTCTATCTATCGTCTTCTTCTCCGCTGCTCAATGGTGAATTTCCCACATCTGTAACAAAATACACCAGGCTGGTTTTGACATTGTCTCCATCGCACATCCATTAAATCTGAAAAAAAGTGCAGGCAAACATAACAAATGACCTGTTCGTTGAACGACCATAGAGATTTTGCATGATACTTCTCTTCATTGTGCCTCTCTTCGTGCCTTCAATCACCATTCCTTTAGGTAATTTACCTTTTGGGGCCTTGGTTAGGTTTTTAAGGATGACAATTGGTGGCAAGGATATTCCTTCGTAATGATTATCAATTTTGCGTACTCCAGCAGTTAACACTGCGTTAAATCGCAATTTTTTATTGCCAGTGGTTTAAACTTTGACTGTTTTCACCCCTTTTAAATCAAAGTGGTGGAAGATGGCATATCGAAATGGCATATTCATTGTAATGTTAAAGTCATCCAAGGATTTCATCGCAGCTAAAAATGTATCACAACGTTTAGGGGCATCAGCAGGAATTTTCTGTCCAACACTTGTAACACGTCGAAATGATAAGTTATTCCGTCTAATCATTCGACGCAGCCGTCCAAAAGAAGCAGAAAAGCGCTCATTATTGCCTGGATACATGGTTTGAAATAAAACTAACGCCTTTCTACGCACCTACCTACCAGTGACAGAGTTCCGTTTACCTCTCTCTTCTTTGACGTAGTCCAACAAAGCAGATTCAAATTATAGATATCTAGCTTTTGACTGCACTAATCCTTCTTTTCGTTCGTATATTTACTCCTGAAGTAAGAGTAGCCGACTTGAAAGCTTCCATTTGTTTGCTCCATCGCTGCAAATTTTTCCTCGGAATACCTAGCTGCCTAGATGGTTCTCGAATTCCGACCTCGATTGCTGTTTCTACTGCTTTTCTTTTATCGTACACAGAATAGCTTTTTCTTGTGGCGTTGTCTTCCATGTTTAAACAATTCGTTCCACAATAAAACAATTTAAATTTTGCTTGAAGTTTCGTGGTGTTATGATTGTATTCCAATGATTTGGTTCGAAATTTATGTTTCACGTTTTATGACTGAATTCAAATTTCGAATGCAATGTTGTAATTCAAAATTTATGTTATGGTCAGATTCGAACGATTGTAAAATTTTTGGTAAATGTTATATGAGGAATCTGGAGGAAACTGCAATGGCGAGAGCAGCTAGGTGTTGTCCCTGTGTATTTGAGTTTAACTGTTTGATTACTGGACATCACCTGAATAAAGGCATATGGACCCCACATATTTAGGAACAGCTGACTTGTGAAAGAGAGCCTGGTAATCAGCACGATGAACATGTCGTGAAAGTTCTGAAGGATGGCGATATTGTGGGACACATTCCACAACTATTTTCTAAGACGTGGACCCTGATTTTGTTGTCCGGCGGCACCATGAAAGTTTGAGTGTCAGGAAAACGAGAAAACAAAAGAGGAAAGGGACTAGAAGTCCCTCGTTTAGTGACTGTCAAGGTATCGGAGCATATTTTTCAAAAGTAGTGCCTATTATTAAAGGCTTTTGTAAAAGGCTAATTTAAGATATATATATATATATGCTTTATGAAAATCGGATTATTTATGATATTTCTCGCTGTCAATATAAGAAAATTGATATTTTAAAAACTGGGCGAGGTAGAGGCGCCACGGCGCCTCTATCTAGATATAAGGGCCGGTGCCTTTATATGAGCGGCGCCTTTATACGAGATTATAGGGTAAGAGATAAAGTTGCAAAGATTGCCAAATTCAAAACAGCATGTCAAAAGATGCAACATTTGATCTGGACATTGTGAACTTCATCTTGTATTTGATGGCTGTTAGGTGTTGGCGTTTATAGGAACATTTTAATACATACGTATATTCAGAATTTTGGAAATGGCTGGCAGTATGAATAACGTTTATTTTACCTTATTTTTGAAAAGTTTTGTCTTTACACCAAAAAATTGTTTTAAGTCCAAAGTGTGAATTAGTGGACATCATACTTTTGGCTCACAGATTTAAATTGCAATTACAACGTTGAAAATAGGTTGGATTTTGGAGCAGATATTACAGATTTCAGAAAATATGCTAAATGCAATCTCTGACTTGCCTATTAAAAAGCCTATTAAATATACAAAGATACACATTTTTCTTGAATTAAGTTACTAAATGGGTAAAGAGTATCTATAAAAGCATCCATTCAAAGATACCGTGAGAAAACAAATATTTTCTGGCCTCACATTAAGTGAAGATACTCGAACATGATAACCTGTTTAATGTTTATTTGGCTTTCCATTAAACGTCCATAATTACACAATTCTTTGCATTTAATATTCAATTGCTCAGAAAAAATTAGTTCCTTAGGTTATCAGTATAATTCCATCAGGACATTCCCATCATGGTCCTTTAAGTACAATGTAATAAAAATTTTCAAACAACACAGCTATCAACAACTGGTAATTAAATAATCTTCTGACTCTCAACTATGTTGTTTTTATATTTTGAAAGAAATTTTGAAAAGAGGAATCAAAGAAGTAATTGAATAAAAAAGGATCAAGATTTTTATTTACCATGCTTCAAATGGCTTACTTCCAAAAGGGGCTAAAATATTATATCTTTTCATTATTACACATACAAAAAGGAAGATGAATTATTATAACTTTCGATTCTTACAAAAGTATAAATAAAACACGGTTAGACCTCATAGATCTATGCCAAACATATATTTAAATAACATAATAATATAACTGAATAGATGTGAAAAGGGAATGCTGAGACTGATGTGTGGAAAAAGACTTGGTGAAAGAAAAAGTAAAAAAGACTTGATGGGTTTGACTGGATTAAAGTATGGAATTGATGATGTTGTGAGAGAGGGCTGTCTGAGATGGTATGGTATTGAGAAAAGAAGACAATGAAGGTGTAAAGAGAGCAATGCTCTTTGAAGTTGAAGGCAGAAGAGTACGAGGAAAACCACCAATGAGATGGAGAGATAAGATGGAAAAAGATGCTGGAAAGATTGGCCTTAAGAAAGAAGATGCAAAGGATAGAACANTAAATAATCTTCTGACTCTCAACTATGTTGTTTTTATATTTTGAAAGAAATTTTGAAAAGAGGAATCAAAGAAGTAATTGAATAAAAAAGGATCAAGATTTTTATTTACCATGCTTCAAATGGCTTACTTCCAAAAGGGGCTAAAATATTATATCTTTTCATTATTACACATACAAAAAGGAAGATGAATTATTATAACTTTCGATTCTTACAAAAGTATAAATAAAACACGGTTAGACCTCATAGATCTATGCCAAACATATATTTAAATAACATAATAATATAACTGAATAGATGTGAAAAGGGAATGCTGAGACTGATGTGTGGAAAAAGACTTGGTGAAAGAAAAAGTAAAAAAGACTTGATGGGTTTGACTGGATTAAAGTATGGAATTGATGATGTTGTGAGAGAGGGCTGTCTGAGATGGTATGGTATTGAGAAAAGAAGACAATGAAGGTGTAAAGAGAGCAATGCTCTTTGAAGTTGAAGGCAGAAGAGGACGAGGAAAACCACCAATGAGATGGAGAGATAAGATGGAAAAAGATGCTGGAAAGATTGGCCTTAAGAAAGAAGATGCAAAGGATAGAACAAGCTGGAAAACAAAGATTGGTCGAAAGTCGGTAAACCAATGACAGTTGGAAAAGCGCCGACTATAAACAATGGGTGGATGGATGGAATAACAAATACAACATAAAGACTTATATTCAATATATTGAAAAGGAAAAAGCATAGCAGTATAACGGGGAGAGATAGCCGCTCCCATTTTAACCTCTCTGCTCCTTTCCATATTGGCCTTCCATTATACTGATGAAGAATGAAATATTGAAGCATATGTTAAGAGTATATTATTACTCCTTAAAGAGTTGCCGGCATTGACTGTTTGAATATAAGATAACCTAATTTCCAAAATTTTATAACCATTGGCGATTCCAGTAAACTTTGTTTTTTTATTTCCTTTGAGGTTTTGTGCATACATTGCCATTCATTTTCTAGAGCTCGCTACATCTTGATTAAAGTGATCAATCAACAGGTTAGTGCTGGTTAAGGCTGATTATGACTGGTTAGGGCTGATTAGGACTGGTTAGGGCTGATGACGTTGATATGAAGATGTCCCGCCAGTAGTAGCAATAGAAGAGACAACGACGTAATGTTATGTTAATGTAACAAGAATTGCTGAGGAATGGGTCAATCAAAGTAGACCAGCCTATGAATTTAGCTAAGGAAATCCAACTGACAAGATGACAAAACAGTTTATGTAATACGTCAGCTTTAAAGGTGGAAATCAGAATCGTTCTGAATTTTTACAGGATTAAATATAGAAGCATTTCTGTTTCGAAATTGTACATTGCTTTGACAATACCTAAGTATTAAATTTTATACTATCCAAAGCATTCCATTCCTTAGTACGTAGCGTTCCAAAGTCTGAAACTTTCAGTTAATAGTATATTATATATTATGAGTTTAGACTAGTGAAAAATGTATTGACATTTTGATCTTTCGCGTGTGTCCTCTGCTTTCCTAACCAGTAAAAATGTTACAATAATATTTGCAACGATATCTTTTGTAGAGGAGAAAATAATACTAGACCTACTCGATGTTAATTCAATTCAATTCAGTTTCGCCTACACCCTTTAAAAGGTTACTGTTCTTTTTAATAACGAATAAATAGTGTATTAAATTTTGAGACTGTTTTGACGTAACTTTGATCTTTTCATGTGGAGTGTCACTTTCTTATGTGAATATATTGAATAATTGATGCCTTAAATAAAAGATTTGTCACATACATCTTCGTAAAATTGGTGGATAAGACGTAATCAAAGATGTTAATGCCATTGTTTTGGCTGTTAGGTTAATAATATGAAATAATGTATAAAAACACACTGTATAAGTTTCAAGAAAAAACAAACGTAGAGACCTATAAGAAAGGCAGAATTAAAAATTGTATCTTATTTGAAAAAACAATACAGGGCCAGTTTTAATTTGCTCCAGTAAGTATTAATCCGTTTTATCTTGTCAGTTCAAATAAGATATTTTCAGATCAATATTTAATTACTATTTTCAGCTAGATCATAACAATCATTGAGAGTTAGCAAGAGAATATACAACGGTATTGAGAAGGTTTACAGAATTTTATGACGTAATTATTTTTAACCTGGACTATAGCAGGGTACACGATTGATTCTCAAATCTAAACTGAAAGGCAGAAACAAAATCAAAGCTATCAATTCATATGCAGTGGCAGTGTTGAAGCACGGAGCTGGAATTATTAATTGGAATGTAGATTAAATAAAGGATCTTGATAGAAATACTCGAAAATTATTTTCATGCATTAAGGTCTTCACCCAACAAGTGATGTAGATCGACGTTATATTAACGGGAAAAAATGTTGTGAGAGGATTAATGAGTTGTGAAGATGCCATTAGGAGTGAGGAAAATAATTTGGGATTGTACCTAAAGAATTCAACTGGTACCCCGTTGCAAGTTTTGAGCATGTATGCATACTAGACTTTGAGAACTGTGTCAAAAATAATTCTGATACCCCTTTGCAAGTTTTGAGCATGTATGCATACTAGACTTTGAGAACTGTGTCAAAAATAATTCTGATACCCCTTTGCAAGTTTTGAGCATGTATGCATACTAGACTTTGAGAACTGTGTCAAAAAGTCCGAGTTTAAGAGATTTTTGAATGAATAAAAGAAGTAAGCTTGGAGAGACAAACAAATATATGGTCAGTTTATGGGAGATTTTCTAGACACCACTGATAAAGAAGCATCTTGGAAATGACTCAAAAAGTGTGATTTAAAATCCCGACTGAGGCATTCGTATGTTCGGCGCAGGAACAAGCCATTAGAACTAATTATGTGAAGCATAACATTGATAAAACTGCAGATTCTCTGAACTGTTGATTATGTGGTCAGAAAGGAGAAACAATAAGCCATGCCATTTGCAGGTGCACCACACTAGACCAAAGAGAATATAATAGGAAACACGAAGAAGTTGCACTGATGGTCCAGTGGAAGCCAGGTGAGAAATAATTAGAAAAACCTGAGAATTGATATGATCGAAAACCTGAGATTGTAATTGAAAATGCTGACCATAAGATTCTATGGGACATGATGATTTAGTGTGATAATGAGATTAAGGATAGGAAACCGGACATAGCCATCATTGATAACAGGGAAAGGTCTGCAATAAATATTGAGATAGCGGTATCAGGCGATAAAAGGATATCTGAAACAGAATAATGTAAGGTTGAAAAATATCATGACCTCAAATTAGCAATTAAGCGACTCTGGAATCTAAGCAAAGTTATGGTGACACCAATTGTTGTTGGAGCAAAAATGTTTCCAAACTTCATAAAAGATATTGGAATCGCGCTAGAGGTATATCCTGTTCAAAAACTTTTATATTAGGGGCAACTACAAGAAAAGTATTAGAATGCTAAAATGTGAAGGGAATTGTGATGAACTTTTGGCTATTGGTAATAACCAGCTTCCTTATTAGATGCTGTATGACATCTGCCTGTGCCTTTAGCTATTAGTGT
>RDPX01000174.1:790909-809400 GCA_003991215.1 Morbakka virulenta | reverse complement strand
TTTGTTTGTTTAGGTCGAGCTAGCTCGGCATTCGTTGACACGAGCTCTCCATTGTACCCTCTCGTCCATCGCATTATGTAGTTCGTCTAATGTGCAGCCTGTATCTTCCATCAGTTGGTCAATGTAGGTTTTCTTAGGTCTACCAACTGGTTTGTGTCCATGCATTGGATTCCAGAGCAGGACATCTGCTATAAGCTCTTCTTTCGATCGCCAGCAATGTCCAGCGAAGCGTAATCTCTGTTGTTTGATGGTTTTGCTTATTTTTGGTACGTTGCCATACAACTCATTATTTGTGATACGGTCTTTCCAGGAAACATTTAGGGCCGCTCGTACAAATTAAGGAGAAAAAAGAACTTAAAACAATAAGTGCTCTACTTTTTGTTTGTGAATGGGTAGGGTAGTAGATGTTTGGTTTTTGTTGGGCAGTGAAATCGGAAGTACTCCGTAAATTACTTGTATTCACATGGAAAACCCTTAATTCTTTTCAGAATGGTGTCATCTTACATTTCTCATTCTTTTTTATTAGCATTATTTATTTTACAATACTTTAACGTAATTAGTATTCTGTGAGCATATTTCTTGTTTACTTTGAATTCCCAATTATAATAGTCATAACACCTCTGTTTTTTAGCAATTTCTGAACATGAGAAAATCGCAAAGTCTTTATAATCAATGGAAATATTGGAAAATAGAAGAAATTGAGAAAGACTTGCGATATTGCCACCCAAGATATCCTGATGAAAGAAGGTTTCTGATCAATGAAACTAATCGATTAAGAAATCACAAGGGTGGATATTTCCAAAACTTTTGGAATGTATTTGAATTGCTTTTCCTTTTTCTTGTTTTCTTTATGATCGTAACAAGGGGTGTATACACCTACCTTATCCATTATAATCCAAAAAATTCGTCAATTTCTTATTTGCTGGAGACACACAAAGTCTGCTTTGCAGTCACATTGCTGGTTATATGGTTACGATTAATGAAAGTTTTTCAAGGATTTCAGTTTTTGGCAGCATTCATTACCTTACTAGGTGAGTACTTGTTTCACTGTAATGAAAACTGTAGATTATCCACTACAAATATCCTTCTTTAGCCTTGTCAGACAGTATGCACATGGTATCTAGCCTGATACCTTTGCCTCCACAGAGTTAACACAGAAAAAATTCAATCTTCTGGTTCTAAACAAGTTTAATATTAAGCGTTGCAGATTAGATATTGCATGTGACTCACAAGACTAAGACAATCACTTGAAAAACATGCCCAGGTATTACAACAGTGCTTGTTTCGTGACCATGTAGTGGACCTATAGATATATTGTGTAATTTCTTTAGTGAGACGTTTCAGGAAAGTTAGATCCTGGGATGTAGAAATAAGCAAGCCTTCATCCTAATAAAAGAAAAATTGTCTTCTTAAGTTGCAAGGTATGACCAAGATAGATAATCGTCCTCGCATATTTTTTCAGGGCAGGGTTGCCTTTCCAAGACTGGTTTTGTATCTTAGCGTGAAGATTTTGTTTTTATAGTCATGCTGTTGATGTTGTTTTGCTGGTAAATTCAATATGTTTCACCAGTAAAGTATAGGGGGAGGGATTGTCAGTGATAGGAATAAAAGGGGTTTGAAGTGCAAAATTATTTGTTGAGGACTAACAATTTCCAAAGTCATAAGACCATAATTGGTAAAGAAATACTGGAGATAAATAACTAAAGAAGACACACAAAAAAGATTAAAGAGAGAAAAGCTAAATTGTGGGAGATAGGTCCAGAGTTTGGTGACGCAAGGAAATAATTTGCTGCTCTACAATGTTTTACTACAGTTTACAGGTTTCACTGTAAGCTGAAAGCTGGATACAAGTCTGGTAGATTGGTATAAGATCTAAACAACGAACCTAGATAGGCAAGGTGCACTAAATATTCCCACTGGAAGTGTTTATTTAAAGATACGAGGAAGCTGTGAGAAAAAGATCCTAAATTAGACAGTAAACCAAGGCCAATAGCATTGCAGATTAGATATTGCCTATGACCCATAAGACTAAAACAGTCACTTGAAGAACATACCCAGAGATCACAAAAGTGCTTGAATCATGGCCATGTAGTTGACCCATAGAGATGCAGTATACTTTTTTAAATGAGACATTCCAGGAAAAGTGAGGTTGTGGGACCTAGAAATAAGCGAACCTTCATGTGCTACATCTAGAACAACAGTACCTGAAGTGAAATGATAGTTGTAAAGTACTTATCAGTATTTTAGATGGAAATTAGGAAATTGATGACCGGTGTCCTCAGGAGTTGATCGAAAACTAAAAAACTGAACAAAAGACTTAGCTTTTTTCTTCGATGCTGCACAGACCTAAGGTCCATTGAAGAGAAGAGAAAGAGAATACTTATTGTTAGCCCTGACACTTTTAATGGTCTACGAAAAGTCACGTAAGCCAACTTTCTGGAAAGACATGAAGTCATGATTCCGCTGATCCCAGTTCAACTTAGTATTACGAATTACAGGTTCACAATGGATGGAAGCATTGGTAAATAGCTGTTTATTTGATACAGAATTATTATGGTACTGATGAAAGAATTGTTTCCAACGGACGGTAGTAGTAGAACAGGAGAAAATCATGGCAATTCGTAAAATTAGAATGTAAACAAAGAATGTGTATGGAACAGTTAATTTAAAAGAATCTGGCTTTCGGATTTTCGTTACTTGTGAGTATCATTTAAATTATAAAGTTGGCCATTCTATGGTTTTGGGTTTAGTAAGCAAAGATAGCTATTCCTCCAGAAGATTTTAGCAGAAAAAGTAAGTATGAGCTCAGGGGCCACCATCCATATGGGACATGGTACTACAGACACATACTGACATTAAGCAACTGTTTATAGAGCAGCCTTTTGAAGCACTACCTTAGAGTTTAGGCCTCTAACTACCAGTCGTAAGGTGTGTGTGTATGTATATATATATATATGTATATATATATATCTGTATATATATGTATATATATATGTATATATATATCTGTATATATATGTATATATATGTATATATTTGTATATATAATACGGTTAACCGAATCGAATTTACCATATATGTNTTTTTAAATGAGACATTCCAGGAAAAGTGAGGTTGTGGGACCTAGAAATAAGCGAACCTTCATGTGCTACATCTAGAACAACAGTACCTGAAGTGAAATGATAGTTGTAAAGTACTTATCAGTATTTTAGATGGAAATTAGGAAATTGATGACCGGTGTCCTCAGGAGTTGATCGAAAACTAAAAAACTGAACAAAAGACTTAGCTTTTTTCTTCGATGCTGCACAGACCTAAGGTCCATTGAAGAGAAGAGAAAGAGAATACTTATTGTTAGCCCTGACACTTTTAATGGTCTACGAAAAGTCACGTAAGCCAACTTTCTGGAAAGACATGAAGTCATGATTCCGCTGATCCCAGTTCAACTTAGTATTACGAATTACAGGTTCACAATGGATGGAAGCATTGGTAAATAGCTGTTTATTTGATACAGAATTATTATGGTACTGATGAAAGAATTGTTTCCAATGGACGGTAGTAGTAGAACAGGAGAAAATCATGGCAATTCGAAAAATTAGAATGTAAACAAAGAATGTGTATGGAACAGTTAATTTAAAAGAATCTGGCTTTCGGATTTTCGTTACTTGTGAATATCATTTAAATTATAAAGTTGGCCATTCTATGGTTTTGGGTTTAGTAAGCAAAGATAGCTATTCCTCCAGAAGATTTTAGCAGAAAAAGTAAGTATGAGCTCAGGGGCCACCATCCATATGGGACATGGTACTACAGACACATACTGACATTAAGCAACTGTTTATAGAGCAGCCTTTTGAAGCACTACCTTAGAGTTTAGGCCTCTAACTACCAGTCGTAAGGTGTGTGTGTATGTATATATATATATATGTATATATATATATCTGTATATATATGTATATATTTGTATATATAATACGGTTAACCGAATCGAATGTACCATATATGTATATATATGTATATATATGTATGTATATATGTATATATATATATATATATGTATATATATGTATATATACATATATACATATATACATATATACATATATATGTATATATATGTATATATACATATATACATATATACATATATATATACATATATGTATATTTGTTGTAAACTTCAGAAATAACTACACGTCTTGTGCAACTAAAGTTTTACATATTAGATAATCATTGGACAAGCACTACATGGTTACAGATAAAACAATTCTGCACTACACATGTCAAGCTAGACATTCCACATTTCTTAAAAGATTAAATTTGCTCTTGTAGTTTTTTAAAGTGTATGGATTCTTCTGGAAAAATAAATTCTTCCCGTTGGTTCATTAAGTGATTAACTAATCAGACGAATAAATTTCTCGGTAGTGAAGTGAGCCAATTTAATTCCAAAACCAAGGAAAAAAGGAAGAAAAAAGGATAGATAAGTCTTGGATGTGGGGTTGCGAATGCACTACATTTCAATTTTTTTTATTAATAAGGAGCAGAAACTTGATAAGACTAATAATTTGTTTTGCACCATTTCACTAAACAAATTGTTGTCCATGTTAAAAGCTGAAACAGAAAAAAAAATATTCTTATTTGTTTCTGTTTTGTAGGACACGTGGCTGCTGACACAATGAAATTTGCCTGTTTATTTTTTGAATTCTTCATACCTTTCGTTTGCACTTTCTGGATGATGTTTGGAGGAGTTGAAAATTCATTGATCATTCAAAATGCTGGAGATAATGCAAACAGCATGTCTACCATAACACAAACTGTAAGTTTATTTCTTAGACCCAAATTAGCAAAAACATTTGCTGGAGTAATAATAGTCAAATTATCATCATGTTTTATCCTGGAAGATAGAAGTGGACGGCTATAAACGTTCATACTGATCTATTGTGTGCAACATCTAATAAACCTCTGGCATTTGTTTGCCGTTAGCTCTTCTACTCTCAATCTTCTTTATTTGAAATGTGCTTCGGCAGTTAAAGTAAGTACATGAAAAAGTTGCCCTCTGGTTAATGTTTTCATTCCAAATAACCGTCTGAAAATTAAAAAAATTAATTCAGTTCCGGCTGTTTTGTTTTTCCGATTATTTTTAGAAAAACCTTTTTTTCTTAATTGTGTAAATAAATCCATTACTTTGTGCTCAAATGTCAACTGTGAAATGCAGCAGCAGTGTTGAAGTATGGTCAAGCAATTTTTACCAGTTTATCCTTGTCGAGTTCTAGTATATTTTAGGGAAAAGGTTTCCAGTGAAAAGTATGTTAAAGTCATCATAGAAGTGCTTGTAGCCTCCAAGACTGGTAAAAAAGCGCAGTGAGAATACAGGAGGCATTCAAGGTCAATATAGGTTTACACCTAGGGTCTGCTCTATACTCTTTTTTGTTTCAGTCATCAGCTGCCAATAAAACATGGTGTTCGCAGACGATGTAGTTTTGATGAACGAAGGAAAAATACAGACTTAAAGCGAACTGAAAAGGTGAAGAAGTAAAATAGAAAGAAGAGACCGGAACATCAGTAGAAAACTAACAAAGTAACACTTGGAAAGATCTGCCCCCAAAGAGCCTGACAGGAGAGGAGGCACAGAACTGCAAGAGATCGTGGAGCTTGCTACAACAACTCTGATATGGGAACAATTTGAAAGAAGGAAAAAAAAGAAATAAAATAATAATAATAATAATAATAATAATAATAATAATAATAATAATAAGAAGAAGAAGAAGAAGAAGAGAGAAGAGATATTCCTCTAAGAATACAATTTAAAAGATAAAAAAACATATCGAATGGTCAAAATGCTATTTTTAAGAGAATTCTAGTTGACACCAGTAACCATGTTATAGTATTTCATTTAGTAATTCACATGAACTTAGGCACTATACTGATAAGACTGAAAAAATTAATGGAGGAAAAGAGATAACTAATGCCTCGAGTCTCGTTTATTTCTGTTCTTTAACATTTTATCAACTAATTGTCAACTGTTGTGTCATTGATGGGTGTAAGAACGGGTGGCTCTAGCATAATCTTTATTTTGTAGGTGATAATACACTTAAAGCATAATCATCACAAACCCTGCAGCGACAACTGGCTGAAATTCAACAAAGTTTATGAGTGCTTTTGGGTTGGTAACATAATCAATGTGTCAAAGTTATTTGCATTTACGTAGCAGAAAAAAAACACCCACCAGATGTATCAGAGGTGACAGCTTCATAAGAAGCATATTATCTAGCGTTTTGCAGTCATTTTTACCTGCGGTAGAGATTAGCAACCAAACCAGATGTAAGCTTGTATACAGCAGGAGCTTTAGTCAAGTCAATCAGTCAATTATAGAGGGATAGGGTGCTTCACAAGAATATAAAGACCAGACGTCCAAAAACCCAGAGGATAAAGTGAGATTTCGAGACTGTCATTCACAAACATTAGTGGTTGTTGACTAGAAAATGTTGAGAAAGTATTAAGAGAAATTTATGAAAAAAGAGCCATAATGGGTTGAACTGCCGATGTCAATTATTTGATAAAAAATCTTTGCCAAAGGGCATGGAAATACCAGGAAAGCGTCGGTACTGGCAATGAATGGCTTGAACTAAGGTTTCTGACTTCTCGACAAAATATAAGTGAAACATGATTCCTTTAAACTCATTTCCTTTTCACTTTTGAAAATGGAAAATCAAAAACGAGATTTCAGCCTTTGCTATCGATTTCTTTACCACAGAATTTCAACAAAGTATGGCAAATGGATTTTTAGGTATTTACCGCGTTTAGAACAACACATTCCGCGAATAACAACTGTAAAAATTGGAAAATTGGAGTGGGTCTCACTAATGAAAGAACGAATGCCTAATTAGACCACTTGTAAATCATTACTTTCCAATTAAAGCTAAAGGAATTCAAAACTGTATATAAATAAAGAGGGAGGAAATGACCTAGTTTGTTAATACGTACTTTTAGATTCAGTGCAAGTACCAAATAAGGGCCTTCTTTAACCTTACATGGCAATGACGTATTGAAAAAGAAATTCTTCTGGTCAGGCATATTATACACAGTGACCCACTCATTCTGAGAAACACCTTTAGTACCTATTGAAAATTATCAAGAAATTAATTGAATTGGAGAAGACAATCAATTGCAGATGGCGTCATAAGCACGGTAATGAAGTCAAGGAAGGTACATCATAACAAATGTTTTGCAAAATGTTGTCAAATGTTACTATGTTTGCCATTATATTTATCACAGCAAATATAATCAAAGTTCAAGCCCGCTACAAGACATCTTATTACTTGTACTTCTATTCATCCTCGTCCATTTTCTGGTCATTATTCTCGTTCTAGGTCTTAGTATTGGTCTTAGTCCTAATTCTATTTTAATTTCTATTCTTACTTCTAGTTTTTCTTCTGTCTCTAGTCCTAATACTGCTAGTATTTTAATTCTTATTTCTAATTTTTGTCCTGAACCTGCTAGTCCTAGTTTTAGTGCTAGTCCTAGTCCTAATCCTGATTCTATACCTATTTCTATTCATAATCATATTACGATTCCTATCCCTATCCCTGTCTCTATTCCTATTCTTATCTCTATTCCTATTTCTATTCCTATTCCCATTCCTAGTTCTAGTCCTAGTTCTAGTCCTAGTTCTAGTTCTAGTCCTAGTCCTAGTCCCAGACCTAGTCCTTGCCCTAGGCCTATTCATAGTCCTGGTTTTTGTTCTTGTCCTGTTCGTAATCCCGGTCATGTTCATCTTCCTGGTTTTGGTTCTTGACCAAGTGCAAAATTGTTCTTATAGACTAATGCTTTAATTCTAGATCAGTTTTTTTTTGTTTCTTTATTTTCAAAAATAACCTCAGTGTTATCAAAATGGTCTCTTCTTTCATATTTTAGGCAATGACAGTGTGGTCTATGACATTTGTTGGGGATTTTCCATTTCAAGGAATGATGGCAATCAATGAGTACTTGGCTCAGATCCTAACGTCGGCTTACTGGGCACTTGTGTCACTTGTTTGTTTGAATCTATATATTGCTCTAATGTCCGAAACATTTTCTAGAGTGTACTCTAATGCGCAAGCTAATGCGGATCTTCAACAAGCAACACTTCTTCTTGCATTTGAAAGTAATTTAACATACAAAGAGAAAAAGGAATTAAAAAGATATATTAATCGTCATTGTGGACCTCTTGTAAGTAAACTATTCAAATTCTATAAATATGTTATAACTATTATATTATTATTATAATATTATTATAGAGATGTCATTCGGCAGAAAGAACAGCCTGTGCAAAATGCAAAATGAAGATAATAATAATAATAATAATAATGATAATTATTATTATTATTATTATTATTATAATACCTGGTACGGCACCCAGATTGATTGGTTGAGTTGCCCTTTTGTCGTTTTGATCTTGATCAGTAAAATCTCTTCTTTGACCCATTCCTCTAAAAAGACTTCATAAAAAGTAACCTATGAAGAGACAGTTAAGTCTCTTGTAGAAAAGTATTCCTTAAAATGCGTTTATCTTATTTTCTCATGTGGTCTGTCTTGGATTATCAAATAAAATTCAACTGATTTATAATTTTGCTTCCCATAAATTGGGTAAATGCACAGTTTAGAGAGCTACTTGACAACCGAAGCTATTTTTAATCTTTACAAATCAAAAAGTCATCTTTGTCTTCATTTCTGTTTTCAGGTATACCTTCTTCTCTTTTAGATTTCCTCAACAGGATTTAAAGGCTAGTCTCTAATTTGACTAACCCCCATCCCCTTTTCTTTGATTTTGCAATCCTTTTCACATTGACTTTGTTAATTTGAATCGTTGCTATCGACTTCAGTGGTGCAGCTACTTTTAAGAAACTTTCGTCTAAGAAACATATTAAGGCTTAATTAAAAATTGTGGGATAAAAAAAATGCTTAACTTGTTAATAAATGTTCTTATACTACGACCTAGATTAATAAATTTTAATATATTTCAAATTTTGAATAGTATTGTTACTTTTTTACGCTATGGTAAAACTTTTTTGCTAGGAAGAATTTACTGCTGAACAGGGAAGCAGCATGGATGGCGAAGGAGTGGCTGGTATGATTGATGAACTGCAAAAAGATGTAGACAGGATAGCATCCAGAATTGAAGAGAGTGTATTTGAATCAGAAAATAGAAACGACGAAATACAGGCTACTTTGAAAGCAACCAATGAAAATGTTGCAGTCATGGCTGAGAAATTAAATTTGTTATCTTTGCAACAAAACGAAATTCTCGAGTCTTTTAAATCCAGTGGTTTAAAAGGAATAGTTTCACAAGGTTAGGATTAAATGACAATTTATTTGTAGAATAATATTTGTCTTCACAAAATTTTCCAAGTATGTTGTTTTTTGCATTGTTAAAAGCACTTTTTTGCTTCTGTGTCCTTTTTGTCTTCAATGGGTTTTCGTCCCCAGCAAAATTTTTTTGTTATCTCTTACGCAATTGGTTTTCCCGAGTAATATCAGTGAAGCCTTTTAATTCTCTACCTGGATGTGTTTCTTAGTGTATTGCAAAAATTGTGACAATAACAGCTTGCTTTCCACTTTTTACAACAGGAACAATAAATTTCATAATTAACAAGCTGTATGACCAATTCTATGTTTAATTATTTTATTTGAGAATGTATAAAAAGAGAAGTGGTGTCACTGTTAAAATTTGTGCTTCATTTGATTTCCTTGCCATTTCTAATTTTGATTTTTTCTTTTTTTTCTCTTTCGTCTAATTTAATACTTTTACACCGTAAGTTGCAGTTTTTGTTTGTATAAAATAAAATGGAATTTTAATCACGATTTAGCTGCTGTGTTTGTCGTATTTTATTCTTGTTTATTAGTGTAAATAGAATTATTTTTCATCTAATAGAAGCTGCTAGTTGTTTAACCATATTCCTCTGAGTTTTTTCAGATTGCTGCAGGTTGAGAAAGAGTGGTTGATGCTCGAGATCATTAAGTCAGATTGGAAGTCAGGATCAAGTATCAGCAGTGCAGCCAGATAAATAAAAATAGATTCGTAGATTACACAATTTGCCTTTACAGAAAATAGAGCTATACTTGGTTTGCCTTTGACGACAATCACAGGTATTCTGAAGAAAATCAGTGAATTTAAAAGGATGATTTTTATCATTGTTTGGATTATTAGCGCCACTGGAGGACTATTGATGAATAGATGTTTACAATATCAATTCTATTTATTCATTGATTGACCTTACAGTTGTGTTTTACGTAAATGTTAATGGTGCAAATCGATGGGTTTTTTTGCAGGAGGTGCAGCCATTGACAACATCAGAGGACGTTTATCAAGAATAATGAATAAAAATAAAGCCAGTGAAGAACAGGAAACTCAAAGTGACACTGGATTGCTAGAAAGTAAGCAGCACTAAAATATATTAATCATAATTAATATAATAATGTTAATTATTTATTATTTGTTTATTAATTATAAGTTATTTACCAATTATAAATTATGTACTTTTTAATCTTATTAATTATTGATTTCTTCCCTCTCCCGATTCCATCACCGAAAAACTCATTAGTATGCCCCTAATAAATGTAAAGCAAATTGGGAGCAGTACGTCCAGAAACATGGCCGGGGCTCAAACCACTAACTGTAACATGACAATACTGTTGATTTAAGCACTCAGCCACTACCGCACACGGCATTATCGTATTTTGGTTTTATTTGATATTTAGTAGTACTACTAATAATAGTAATAGTAATAATAATAAGTGAGAAGGACCAGGGCCATTTTCAAAGCGAGTTGAACTCGAAAAACAGGATTACAGTTAAAAATACACTATCTGTTCCGGTCATTACTTACAGTTACAATATCGTTAACTTGAACCTTAGTGAGATAAAAAAAAATAGACATCAAAATACGTAAAATGCTAACAATGTATAATATGCACCATCCAAAAGCTGGCATCGATCGCTTGTACGTACCCAGAAAGGAAGGAGGTACAAGTCTAGCCCAATTAGAGCTTGCATGCAAAACATCCACCATTGGCTGCCGTAGATATTCGAGTCTTACAGATGACTGGATGCTGAAATTAGTGTACAGACATCATGAAAGGAAGGGACTTAACTCTGTTGTTAAGGAAACAACAAAGTTTGCTGCGGAACTTGAAATAGACCTAGAATTTGGAGCTGATGGGAATGAAAGGCAAGGACAAAAATCTGATAACGTTCGTAAACTGAAAACAGTCACTGAGGCAATGGGAAAGAAAGCAATTAGTGAGGCTTGGAAAATGAAGCAGCTTCATGGACAGTACGCATTACACAGTAACAAGGCTGATGTAGATTTATCAGACATCCATAGATGCCTTAATAGTGCTGATCTTGAAGCGGAAACAGAAGGATTTATTATGGCTGCACAAGATCAAAGCATTTTAACCAGAAACTACGAGGCAATTACGGAATGGTGTTGATCCGAAATGTAGATTTTGTGGTAAAAGTGTCGAGACAATTGATCATCTTGTGTCGGGTTATCAAATTCTGGCTCCTAACGAATATACTAACAAGCACAACCATGTTGAGAAATAGATTCATTGGAAAGTCTGCAACTATTGTGGTATTAAAACTTTTGAAAAACAGTATGAACACAAGCCCTTACCAGTGATCGAGACATCACAGATAACTATAGTATGGAATTTCTCAATAAGAACCGAGCGAACAATTCAAGCTAACAGGCCAGACATAGTCATAAAGGATAAACTGAGAAGCAGTGCCAAATGATCGACATGAGCGTTCCATCTAACAATAACATCACAGCCAAAGAATTCGAAAAGTTTACCAAATACAAAGATTTAGAAATCGAAGTAAGCCGAATATAACATGAGAAAGAAGGCAATTCCTGTATTCGTAAAACCCCTAGATATGGTGAAAAATGGAATAAATATCAAGCAAAATTTCAAGCATACATAAACCACCTAATACTCTAGGTTATGAGTAATAGCCTGGTGTTCTCAAACCTTACGCACTTTAGAGCAAATGAAAATATAATAATAATAATGAAGCCCTGTGTATGACGTTTAAATGCATTCCTTTGTAGTAGGTGTAGTAACTGTTAGGTCTGGGTAGGTAGGGCTCATTAGCCTTGAGAATGAAGATCGTAAAAAACAGAATGGAAAGAAATCTCCATTGAGAATCTTAGTTATGCTCTTAGAATATGGCGTAAATGGAAAGTAACTGGGGAAGATAAAATTCCTAAATTTTGGTTAAATGCTTTTCACGAGTAACATACTAGCCTTACGAAGTATAAAATATGGTTGTAATTGACCCACGTTATTCCAAAGTAACATTAATGGAATTATGTATTTACTTCCAAAGTCTAATGAGACTGACAATCCAANTCTCAATAAGAACCGAGCGAACAATTCAAGCTAACAGGCCAGACATAGTCATAAAGGATAAACTGAGAAGCAGTGCCAAATGATCGACATGAGCGTTCCATCTAACAATAACATCACAGCCAAAGAATTCGAAAAGTTTACCAAATACAAAGATTTAGAAATCGAAGTAAGCCGAATATAACATGAGAAAGAAGGCAATTCCTGTATTCGTAAAACCGCTAGATATGGTGAAAAATGGAATAAATATCAAGCAAAATTTCAAGCATACATAAACCACCTAATACTCTAGGTTATGAGTAATAGCCTGGTGTTCTCAAACCTTACGCACTTTAGAGCAAATGAAAATATAATAATAATAATGAACGCCCTGTGTATGACGTTTAAATGCATTCCTTTGTGGAGTTTAGACGTGGACGAATGATTCAACTCCACATATTTCCAAGTCACCTCGGGCAAGGTGTAGTAACTGTTAGGTCTGGGTAGGTAGGGCTCATTAGCCTTGAGAATGAAGATCGTAAAAAACAGAATGGAAAGAAATCTCCATTGAGAATCTTAGTTATGCTCTTAGAATATGGCGTAAATGGAAAGTAACTGGGGAAGATAAAATTCCTAAATTTTGGTTAAATGCTTTTCACGAGTAACATACTAGCCTTACGAAGTATAAAATATGGTTGTAATTGACCCACGTTATTCCAAAGTAACATTAATGGAATTATGTATTTACTTCCAAAGTCTAATGAGACTGACAATCCAAATAACTATCGTCCCATAACTTGTTTCGCCACTTTTTGTGGCTTCCACAGTAATCCAGTATACTTAGTCGTTTTTAATTAATAATAACATTTTCCCCAACGAACAAAAGGGGTGTAAGCAGGGATCTTATGACTGCAAGGACCATTTCATTATTAACAAGATTATATTCAAAGATTGCCACAAACGCAATTTTAGTTTATCTATAGGACGGATAGACTAAAAACAGGCTTTCGACAGAGTCCCACACTCGTAGATAAAAAGGAAATGTATAAAGCATCGCCTGTTTTCCTTAGGTTTCTTTCACACAGTATGACCAATTGGAAAACATCTTTAATCTTAAACACTGAATATGATTCAATTTAGTTTGGTAACATAAACATAGAAAACAGTATCTTTCAAGGAGATTCTTTACCTTCTCTCTTATTCTACATGGCATTTTTCTGCTTAGTAAACTTCTTACCGACACTGGACACGGATACAAAATATATAATAGAGTAATTAACCACTTGTTGTGCATAGGTGACCTTAAACCCTTTGTCAAAAATGATAAATACCTGGAAGGGTTTTTAAGTGTAGTCAAGTAGTTTAGTAATGACATTAGAACGGATTCTGGGCTGGATAAATGTGCTAAAGCTACATTTGCCCAGGGAGAGCTGATTAAAACTAAAACATTAGATTGAATATTGAAACTGTAATTGAATAGCTTCAACCAAAAGAGACTTACAAATTGTTTTTAGTTTTAACCTCATTCCCTTTAAAGGGACTTTGCTTTGCTAGTGACGAATTTTTTGGCCGGATGCCCTTCCTGACGCCAACCAATGGCATTTTCTTTTGTAAAGTTCCAAATTCTTTTCGGTCACTCGGGGAATCGAATACGAAACCTTTTGGTTACGGTGCAACTGCATTAACCATTAAGCCACGGCTCCTCTGAGGAGAATTCGAAATACCCAGGTGCAAATAAAGGTGATAATATTCAACACTCAGAGATGGGAGAAAAGATCACAAAAGAGTGCTATCGACGTGTGAAGTCAATTTTAAAAATTGATCTTAATGCCAGAAACCGTGATAACTCCTAAGAATTCCCAGTTGTATTATATAGTTTCATCACCATAATTGATTTATGACAGAAATAAAAAAAAGTTGATTTCAAAAAATAAGAAAACTTTCATCGACTGCACCATTATAAGGCTGATGTAAACAGACTATAATAACAGACTTTTAATAACAGACAGACAAACCCCGTAAAGAAGGTGGAAGGAAACTCATTCAATTAGAATTATTATTAAAAATATCAATCATTGGAATGAGTACCTATTTGAACAACTCTAATGACTGGTTACCCAAACTTGTCAACATACATGAGAAAGGTAAACCATGTATTTTGCCTATAATGAGGCCTGAAAGTACCTTTCAGGGTTTGACCTGACTCTTAGTCCTGCAATCGGTATTAGAAGTCCAAGTGAAAAAGCAAAGGACATCAAGACCTAGACAAAATTGTAAAGTATAAGCAAGTTTGCTTATGAATGGAAGGATAAAAGCCTACATGGTAAATACCTAAATAGACCAAGCGACCCTGATATTGATAACAATTTTACTCATCAGTGGTTACCCTACTTAGGACTAAAATCGGAAACTGAAGGCTTTGTTATTGCCACACAGGACCAAAGCCTTTCTGCTAGAAACTACCAAGCAAATGTAATAAAGAATGGTGCTAATTATACAGGCAGGACTTGTGATAAACGTACAATAGACTATATGATATCTGGCTGTTCAGTTCTTGCACCAATGGAATAATATTGATACAAACAATCAGCTGTATGGATCAGTTTCATCCTTCAATTTGATAAAAACAAAGTTCTTTGGCCCTTGCCGCAATACAGTTTCTAGTAACGAGCCTGTTAGCAAACTAATTTTATAGAAGCTAAGTGAAGATTTAGTCACCCTTGCATCATGCTGAATTACATTATTGAATCTAAAACCAATCATGAAACAACCATCTTTTTACTGCAATGAATAACAGAGATCATTAGATGTAAACTTTGTCTTGGTATCAGCTGCGCCGCCAGGCATTGAGTGAAACAAAACAAGAAAAAATAAAGTTACGTCATCAGAATAGATTCCGAAGTATGAAATCAAATTTTTTCTAGCAGAAGTTTGGCTTTTAATTGTATAATAGATGTAATATAATTGTTTTATAAGTAGGAAATACCTCTGATGAATTAATATTCTAGGAAATAAAAAAGTGAAACATATTTGTCTAAACACTTTAGATAAAATGTAACTAGAGTATTGTCGTATTTCAAATAGTATTTGCTGCTCTTCTTTCTGAATCTTCATAATATTCAGCAACAGTCTCCATAATATTCACCAAAGTCGCCATAACTGCACAGCCCCATTGATGATGATTATTCTTACAAGTTCTAAAGAAGATGAATTGTGATCTGAAGCTAATAATTTTTTTCTATTTTTTCCTGCAGTTGATGTAATAGATATTACAAGGACCGGTGAATCAAATACAAAATTATCACGTACTCAAAGTGTTCCAGATCTAGGGAAAAATTGAATCCAATTCAACATACGTCAGAGAAGGATTTTGTTTAATAGTAAAAACCAGTAGCACTGTAGCGTCTTTAACACGATTTTTCATAATTGAAGAATCTATTGCTGAAAGAGAGGACCTGAAATTATGAAATTAGGTGGGAAATAAGAAATACACTTATCTGTATTCGAAATAAATCTGTTATTTCTGTGGCCATCTGCTCTATTTAATGNAAACACTTTAGATAAAATGTAACTAGGGTATTGTCGTATTCCAAATAGTATTTGCTGCTCTTCTTTCTGAATCTTCATAAGAGTCAGCAACAGTCTCCATAAGCTTCACCAAAGTCGCCATAACTGCACAGCCCCATTGATGATGATTATTCTTACAAGTTCTAAAGAAGATGAATTGTGATCTGAAGCTAATAATTTTTTTCTATTTTTTCCTGCAGTTGATGTAATGGATATTACAAGGACCGGTGAATCAAATACAAAATTATCACGTACTCAAAGTGTTCCAGATCTAGGGAAAAATTGAATCCAATTCAACATACGTCAGAGAAGGATTTTGTTTAATAGTAAAAACCAGTAGCACTGTAGCGTCTTTAACACGATTTTTCATAATTGAAGAATCTATTGCTGAAAGAGAGGACCTGAAATTATGAAATTAGGTGGGAAATAAGAAATACACTTATCTGTATTCGAAATAAATCTGTTATTTCTGTGGCCATCTGCTCTATTTAATGAGCTATTGAGGTTATGTTTTTAGGGTATTGCTTTGGCAAACCAATGTCCTATTTGGCCAATACAACACATTTTTAGAACAGGAGCTTATGACTCAATCAATATGCACTGCTTAGCACCTAGTTTAGTCTAGCATAAATTTTAGACTTATTGATATTAACAATCCATGTACCATATTACCTCTAATAAAACCCTTGGAATTTATTAAATTTCATGTAAATTTATGTGGCAATTATTAGATAGAGGCGTTATTTTAAAGCAAACATTATTTTGTAATTGATGAAAAATAACTTTAACAATCTCAGTCCATTATAATTCTACATCAATATCTTTATCACTATTTTCATCTGAAAAAATGCCTTTTGTTCATATTCTTTATCCGAATCTGTTGGTTAAAACGAATTGTGTCAGTGGCATCTATTCTGCAAGTTGAAGCTGATCTTTCAACAATAAAAACCCACTTGCACAAGCCGCCCCTTTCGTCAAGCAATGAATTAAATTGTGTTCCCCACTTGTAACAACTATCCTTTTTTAGATATTGATAAAGAATAAGGGAATAAACTAAGCAGTTGTGCGTTATATTTTATATAGCATTTATTAGAGGGCGATGTTTATAGAGGAGGACGTTAATTTTTAACTTAAAGCTTTGAAAGCTGCATTTAATAAAGGGTTACATTTATTAGAGGCAATAGGATATATCTATATGTATGTATATACCTTCATCATCATCATCATATTCGGTTTAACGTCCGTTTTACATGCTAGCATGTGTTGGACGAAAAGAATAATGGAGTGTATCATGTGCTTGTTCTTTTTTTAGTTTTAACGTCATTTTCCCTGTGAAGGGCTCAGACGGTGCCCTTCACAGGGACTTTGATTTGACAGTGAAGAATTTCTTGGCCGGATGCCCTTCCTGACGCCAACCAATGGCTTTTTCTTTTCGCAAAGTTCCAAATTCTCCTCGACAGCTTGGGGAATCGAACCCGGAAGTCTTGGTTACTATGCAGTGCACTAACCATTAAGCCACGGCTCCTCATTTACCTTATTAAAAGAAAATAAATCGCTTGTTTAATTAAGTCGCACAACAAAGAAATCGTCATAGTTAAATGCGGCTAAATTTTTGCCATGGGTTACAATAATACGCCTGAATTGACACTAAGAAAGAAAATAAACCAGCATGAAATTAGAAGTGGAATGATCATACCAAAATCTTTCATTCAAAGTAGCATCTTTATCGCCATCATTTATTTCAATATTCGAATCTGTTTCGCTCGGATTGATTGCCTTTATATTTTAGCAGTTTTTTAGGGCATTTTTATAATGTTTGAAGTTCATGTTCGACCTTTTTGCTTTTAATATGTTAACTTTTTTCCATTGTTCCAATTTACAGAATATTCCTCGATAAATATATTGTAATGTTACTAGGTCTTTCGCAAAATATATTTTTTGTTTGTATTTTCTGAAACATCGGATCTTTTTAGGAGCAATGGATATTTATTCAGATAAAAAACCTTATCCTTTACTTTTTTATTAAGCAAAAACAAAATCATTTTGTTGTTGACATTTCTGAAAGAATGGTTTTGAAGTCTGTTAAATAAAATAATAGATGACGTTATGTGTTATCATTTGCGGAATATATTTCGGTAACCTGTACCATCTTCAGCCATATTATTGATGTTAAATATTTATTCTATGAATAAAGGTAGAAAACATTCAATAAATAGAACAAATAGAATTTTAAACGACCGTTATGTTGTGGCTAGAAGCTCTAACTACCACTTTATTGTCAATTCCCGACTTCGGAACTCGTCCTTAGTGTTAATGGTGGGGCAAAGTTCCCGTTGCCACAGAGCCTCAAGGGTCATTAACAAAGAAACTCTCGATGACTGAGCTAATATTTCGACATCGTCAGCATTGATTGCTTTTCTCGCGTGACAGTTCTTTAAATGTTTACCAATTGGTTGGGAGGGTTTGCAATGGTGTGAGAAGCGCTCTGTTATATGCTGGACAGTATGCCCAACATAACACGCTTGACAGCGTGGACATGTAATTTTGTATACCACATG
>RDPX01000174.1:775352-789120 GCA_003991215.1 Morbakka virulenta | reverse complement strand
CTTGACCAGCGTCCTTATCACCCGAATAATCAATTCTTGATGGTTTTCTCTTTTTTATTGGCTTAATCCCATTGCTTTCACTGTTCACCTCTATTGTAAAGTTGGTCGTTTCTTCATCTTGAACTTCTGCTACATCAACTTTTTATACCTCAAAGTCTTTGAAGTAAAAGCTTTTGTGCCCTATTTCAAAAGAGAGAGGTCAGTGTTACTCCATTATTTTTCATCTCCTTGCTGCTTCCTTTTACTATTACGCTAGAAATTTAAGGCTTGTTACAGAATGATGACTTCCTTTTTGTAATACATAAAGTGAAAAAACAAAAATCTGTTCGCAAGAAAATAATTTGTTGTTCATTCAAATTTTATTTTGGACATAATTTTTCGTCGGGTAAAATTTTCGTTACTTTTGTCCAACATTGTTTTTTCCGATAAGGTAGTTCATCTTCATTTCTGAGCATTATTTCATGCAAATAATTTACTGTCAAGTTACGTAATTTGTTCTTCTGAATACATTTTAGTTTTGTCTCTTTTTCTTTTGTTGTATAATCATTGGTTATTTCTGACATAGTTATTAATTTTCCTTAATTTATGACATCCAGAAAGGACATTATGACCATTTATGGGGAATCCTCGTGTATCATTATATTTCCGAGTATTCCATTAAGATTTATTCACATTTAATTGATACATTTATCACAACAAAAGCTGGTTTCCTTTACGATTATAGTAAACTTTCCTCGTTTTTATTTAGACATGTTTAGATATGAATAAGCCTCATTTTGACGAGAAAACCAGAAAAATGGATATTAAAACTATCGGTTTGATGTATTGTATTTTTGACAATTAGGCTTGAATTTCTGGTTTTTTTTGGATTTTGAGTAGTTATATTTTTCATTCTAATATGTAATGCATTAGTTTTTGTTCAAGTCTGCTGCTAGTAGACGTTGTAGAGAAAGTTATTTATGTAATTGCAAAGTGCATTAATTGAAAGAAAAATGTTACAGTAGTTATAGCAAGAATATATTGCCTTTTATTGATATAGTCTTGAAATATGATCTCTTGTCATGATCCAGGTCAGATATAGTCAAAATGATCATATTTAGTTTATACTAACTGAGGATAGCATAGATAAGCTGAAATGTTTTATGAAAGATATATAGACAAGGGAAGAAAGCAATGCATATTTTGCGAAGGGGTTGCAACAAAACTTGTAAACAAAATCGAGGAGCAACTTAAAGTAAATATAAAACAAGCAGTTTAATGCCTTGGTGATAAAGAATTGAAAAATAAACTATTTTATTTCATTGGATAATGCGATAGTCAAACTGATAATTGAATATATTTAACATGTTAAAGAAGGGATAGAGAAGATAAACGTATGAATAGAAAATGTTCCTTTCCTATCATAAAGCTTGGAGAGACCTTGAAGAGCTGAAAAGCAAGTTGAAAAGAAAAGATAAACAATGAGAATAATAACATAATTATTGGGTCATACAAGTGGAAGTGCAGAAAATAAAGTCATAGAAGGACGATTAACGTTCCAAAATTGGAAAAATAAAAAATTTGGAGATAAGCTGGGAGAACTGGAGTAACTATTGGGTCAATAAAATCGATCTAAGAGGATGAGGACATGGCAAAGATTTAGATGTTAGGAATTGGAAAAACTATCTGAACCAGCAAGAATGTTGCCACGGAAGTTCTATTTTTAGAAAATGATTAAGCTACTGCAAAGGAGTTAATTTTTAAAAAACTATAGAAAAACTGAGGTATTCGAAAGAGGACACATTAACGATATAGTAGACTTTCCACTACAATTCAGTGCTTAGAATAGTTACAAGTTACAACCATTTTGTTATCACATAGGCTAATTTCCGACCAATTAAGACTACACAGACTACCTAGCAATACATTCACTTGTATTTGTAACTGTTTGAATGACGAAAATTTCTAAAAGCAGTCGAACCAGTATGATCAGATTTTGAAAAAAACCCAAATAGAATAAAGTTTAGATGAGATATTTAGCCTTGGAGGAGATATCCGAAGTAACAGGAGACTATTTTCCAATTTTTAAAGAATCAAGTAGTAATCTTGTCAGCATGTTAAAACTAGTTAAGGGCGACAAAACATTAAACTGGACGTTTTATGACTAAGGGTTGGAAGTCAAAAAAAGTACTTTTGAATTATTATAGTATTTTTACTTTTACGTCTTACCGGTGTACGTGTATGTATGTATGTATGTACGTATGTGTGTATGTATGTGTGAGTATGTATCTCTATAAATATTTGTATGTACATGTATTAATATATATGTATTTGTATGTATGTATGTGTGAGTATGTATCTCTATATTTATTTGTATGTACATGTATTAATATATATGTATTTGTATGTGTATGTATGAATACATATGTATGTGTATGTGTATGTATGTATGTGTGTATGTGTATCTTTCTATATATATTTGTATGTACATGTATGAATATATATGTATCTGTATGTGTATGTGTATGTATGTATGTATGTATGTATCTCTCTCTCTCGGTCTGTAGACAAGTGTCACAAATCTCAAGAGTGCTCAATAACAAAATAGTGGAGGAGGGAACATATTTCAGTAAGTATATCATGATCGAAATATCGTGAAACTACTTATTGCTGTTACATTTCTCACTTTTGTGTTTCAGCCTACCTATGTATAAAGAATATGGAGAAAGAATATGAAGAGAAAGCAAAGAATAAAATCAGAAAATTGTTTTGTTTTTTATTAAAAGATTTTTTGCCATTTTCAACTCCATCAGTTTGAATTTATTAATTGAAATGTTTCAGTCTGACATTTACAACTTGAAACCATTGGTAATGATATTAGAAACAAAAGAGAGCGAAAGATTAAATTGGAAAACAAGACACAAATTCTAAATCAATATAATTAGATAAATCATTACGAAGAATAGCAAACTCACCTATAATCACTAAACATTTTCAAAACTGCACAAAATTATATCGAAACGTGGTCTCCATTTCACCAAAGAAATAGAATAAAATCCTACATTTTTTAAAATTTTGAATTCAAATCAAGTCACTGCGAGTATCTGAATTCTCAATTTAAAAAGTTATGCTGACAGTCTGAAGATTTCTTAAAGAACATAAAAGCAATATGCAAAACAACTTCCGCCCCCCCCCCCTCTTTCCACACACACACACACTTTATCCTCCAATATCATAACCATGTGGCTACTTTTGATTTTCATTAGAAAGCTATCTCTTCTTGCAGATACTATCAAAGGAGATACTTAACTAATCTTAATCTGAATTTCTGTTCTTCCAGATATTATAGTTACCCAATCAAATCATACAGACAAATGTGTGGCAGTTTTTTTGAAAACACTTCCGGTGCGTTTGCCCTACAAATTTTAAAAGGAGTAAAAACATCCTTAAGGAAACCGAAAAACTTTGAAAAAGTACTTTGTTTTTTAATATCGAAAGAAGTAATTGTGGAATACCTCAATAGAAATGAGAAACTGACCAAGGGAAAATGCCGACTAAAAACCCAACCAAAAACTGACTAAAACTGACATAAATCTGACTAAACTTGACTAAAAGCTGAATAAAAAGTGACTAAGAAAAAAAACAAACTAATGAAACCGAAAAACCGAAAAGGAAAAGCTGAATAAGGAAATTGACAATTTTTTTATGGCACCATGCTTTTAAATTGGGAAATTAGGAGGAGAGGGTGGTAGGTTTGAGAAACCATAAAATAGAGTACAAGAAAACTGCAATATTTCTAACCAAACGTGAAAGCAAAACGAGCTGATTTAAAGTGTATTACTGAAAATGTCTTGTCACATGTTCAAGCAAAAAGAGTTACCAATTTATTTGAAAGACTTGTTAACCAAAATTCTTGATGAAAATAGACAACATTAGACATTATTATTAATCAACTTTTATCTACTTTTGCTCTTATTCTTATACTTCTTGTACCCCTTTTAAAATTTTATACGTGGAAGGATAGTATATCAGCTTATTAGAAATTTAGTAACTCTACATATCCATATTTTTTGAGAGAGCCCTTGGAAATGCTATTAACTTTGAAAAAAATATGTATATCAACAACCGATACATATCACGTCAAAACTAAGATTGTTTTGAATTTTGATTGTTTGGAATAATTAAGCAAATTAACAATTTGCCTAATTATTCCACTCTGAGAGATTAATTAAGCACAGGGAACACAGGTATTATGATTGTTATAGCCATTTCTTCTTGTTTGTTGTCAATGTATGTTTAATCTCGTCATCATAGAATATGACTAACTTCTCTCTCCTTATCGACAAGTTTTTAATTAGAATTCTCAGAGTTCCCAAAAGAGCTTTCAGTAGTTTTAATCTTTGTCACTCTTTACAAACTCTTACAAGGCAGTCCTTTTTTCTAAGAACAAAGGATTAAAACTCGATTCCCATTCTTTTTTGTGTGTTTTTGTTACTACTGCAGGGAAAATATTTTAAGCATGTTTACAATATAAGTAGGCAGAGTTTTCCTGAGCTGTGTGGAATGTTCATTTTGCACTGCACAAAAGTTTTTTTTCATGTAACAAAGGAAATTACATTAGAATCACAGGGTTGAATTCAATAATCGACCCAAAATGGCCACTAAAATTGCATACCAGTCCCCTCTAGAATTCTGGGAGAAAATATGACAGTATACTCATGAGATCAAATTCCTGATGTAAAGAAGTTGTGTTAAAAATGTAATGCAAAACAAATTATTTAAAAGTTTATACGTTGATTTTAAAATTTTGAAATAACGTTTATTATTTTAATGAGTTTGAAAGCCATATAACCTTTTTACCTACTGTTAATCGTGTACCTTTTGGCTGGTAGCTTGACCATTTTATTTCGTCAATTAATCTGTAAACAACAATTAAAGCAAACCAAAATTGCATTAAACTATATCCAAAACTTTGTATGCTAATTCACATTCCCCATTGATATGCACGATAGACTGAACTGATAGCAGCATTTCTCAATTACACATTTTATGCTGGCATTACATCCTTTAAAGGACTTCAGGTGAAATATTTAAGTGAATCTTAATAACATGGTAAAGAAGCAGAGAAATATGAAAAACAAAATTGATGAGATGATCAGTAAACAAAAAGCCAAGTAATCTGAGTAATTCTCAAAATGAGTTAAGACAGAAACCTCTGACTACCCAGAGAAGAGAAAGTTATTCTGTACAAACATTTTAATAACATAGATGGTCAAAAGTAGTAAAGCGAGATTTTTATTTTTCTTCCCCACAAATGCATTCTTCTTCCTACTTTACAACACTGCTTTTTAAAGCTATTTCAAAATTTTGTTCATCCTATGTTTTCTTGGACTTCTTCGCTTTTAAAATTTTTCTTAGCTAACTTCTTGCCTTGTTTCCTATCTGAAGAATTTCAGGTTACTCTCTGTTACTTTTACCTTCAATTTACGCTCTTTTAAATGATATTATCATTTTTTCTTGTCCTGAAGTGTTGTCCGTGATTCCTTCAAACATTTCAATTCCTGCTATTTTCAGAGGGAAGTTACTTTACTTAACATTATCGTAGGTGCCCACACCCCATAATAACCCTATGTCCCCCTGTTTTGAGATTGAATTAATTATTTGATTTATAGAGCAGAAGGGGAGATGAAACCGTATCTCTCTGGACAACTACCTACAACTCCTTTAGACTACTTTTACTTTGACTGTTACTGTTTATTTGGATGTTCAATTCTATCTTGGAGACATCCTCAAATATATGAAAGCCCTGATTTGCTAAATAAACAATATAGTTCCTGCTTTTTATTTCTTTAATTTTGCTCTCATCATTGCTTATAACATCTGTCCTTCTAAAACAAGTTTACATGAAGGGACTGCGAGGAGACGAAAATGGCAATAGGCAACAAAAAATGACCGTTTTAGTAGCAATAGAAATTTAAACTTTTGTATTCATTAATTTGAAGTATTCTGAACGTTATTAAGAAATCAAACATGGGTGTGGGTGTGTCTTGGGCAACATTCCGACTCTGGTATTCAGGGCAAACAATTGAAACAGTAATGAAACCCTTCAGGACTATTGTAATTAGCTTTCATAATGACTCATCGATTTTCCCTACATTACAAAAGTGTAAAGAATTATCTGGTATGGTTTTTCAAAGTATGTGTTTAATGGCTTTCAGTTGTATCCTCTCGAGTTTACTCCACAGTTTCTGTTGTTGGGAACTGATCTGATATCAGAGAAGGAGTTTAAAGCATTTAAAGAGCAGAACTCCAGTACTTTTGCTTCTCCCATCCGTAAACATTTGGTGAGTAATTTGCTTTATTCATCAGCTTTCAGCAGGAAAATAACTTCTGCTTAGAAAGAGAAATATCACAGGTATTTTTGTCGAAATTTCAAGTTGTTGCTACTTATCTGGATCAAGATGACGGAATGAAATGACATTTAGGAACTATCAAATCGATTTTCTTTCACTCTTTTCAGAGGGCAAAAGACAATGTATGGCTTTTCTTTGGACCTGTGAACAAGTTTTATTTATCAGTTATTTTGTTGCCTGCTAAATAACACCAACAAGACCAAGCTCTATATTGTCCTGTTCTTTCAGAAGAATTGAAAGAAATCAAGGAAATAGTTCCTACCTTGATAGATTAATTGTATTTTATTTTATTTTGCTGTTGTGGTGCGGACTACAAACTGTCCTTAATTTGAAGATAAGTACTGTTACGTTTTATTCTGAGGTCTTTTTTTACTATACACTAAATGATGTACTCCTGAACTTGTGAATCTCCTAACACCCTCACCTCAGCTACATAAATGAATGCCAAAGAAGGTTATAGTCGAAGTTGAGACATATTTAATTAGCAGGCAGTTGCTATTTAGCCGTCAGACGGATGGACATCTCGAATCCTATTCTACCATCATTGACAATCGAAGGCCATTTTGTACCGAATGTTGTCTGGCAGAATACTGGAAACCCTATTGTTCCTAACCTTAACCCTAATGTTGTGGCTTGAACAGAACAGTGTCACGTGACTTGAACAGATCGACCAATGAAATTTTACTTCCGGTAAAAGACGGTATAACAGGTTTCGGTTTAGAAAGCCGTCAGACGGTTAATGAGACACTTCGTAATTATTTCGTGTTTTCTTGTTGTAGTGTAATAAAAAATATAATAACCACGTTTACAAGTTAATCGTTACTACAATCATCTTCAGTGCTTTTCACAAGTTAGTATTTGTCATAGGTAGACTGTAAAAATCTACTTGGAGCACAGTCATTTGCCGATTGGAACTCGTCAGTCGTTTGCTTTTTTTCAATTCACGGATTACCAAACAAAAGTAGCGGGGAACCGCAATGTCCTTGTTATGTGGAATAAACTTTGCTACTATGACATTTAGTTTCATTATTTGTTATATTAAATTTTGGATGTTGTTTTGTATAACATTTTAGTTTTCCAACAAATTTGAATTAGATCACCTTGCTTTTCGTTGCTGTCGGCTTGGGAAGAGCATCGTCTTCTCGACTTAAAAACAATATTACTTTTCCACTCTGCTACTTTGACAGACTATGTAGGTTTTCACGTTAGGCAGATCAATCAGACTAATATGGTATCAAAATGCTTCTTCTTCTTCTTTTTCTCTTTGAGATTTCACAGATTGGTTTCCATAAAGTGAAGACTGGGTCTTCTTTCTCCAAAGTCATTCGAGATCGATCAAGCTTTCTCTCTTTGAAGTTCTTTTTTGTAAATCGTACTGATTTAACTTGTATCATATATAGCCTGTCAATGTCTTTTTTTAATGGATAAATTTCTGATGGTAGCAATGTTGCTGTGATACGGTTTTCACATGTTATTTGTGTTGTGTGTAACTTAAGAAAGAAGTTTTTTTAAATAGTATGTTCAGTTCGCCATAAGACATATCTTTTCTTAGAGTATTTCTTGTTCTGTTGTACATCGTAGCCACATAGTGTTAGCCCAATATGAAGCACCATACTCCATGATTGATTTAACCAATGAAACGTGGGCGGTTTATCCTTATTTTTCTGTAACATTTTGTCTTGGAATGGTATAGCGTGTAGTTAGCTTTCTTGCATACATTTTTAATGAATATGTTCTATTTTGGACCTTTTTAAAGTTGCATGGCTAAGTATGGATAGTCTTGCACTTCCTGTGTGTGTGTGTGTAAGCTGCTGGAGGCAAAAAATTCTCCAAATCGACGACGAACCAGATTCGAAATCACATAACGACGAGATCGATTTCTTCTATGGTACGAAAGAACAGCTTGAAATGAAGGCTATTCGTTACCAACCAGTCAGGATAACCTAGCTAATCAGCATCCAGACGTCACCACGTGGAGGTTGCCTTCTTGGACGCCCCACTTCCTGTAAGATGGTGTGGCTCAATTGATAAAACGTTGTTTGCTTATTATTGCTGAGCAATAACATTTGTTGGAATTGCATTTTATGCCCCGTTTATTTGCACGTTCTTCCATGCTATTGAAATATTTTTGCAGCATTTCTTAGCACTCACTAATTTTTATGGTATTGTAAAAATACTGCAATAGTGACCGACTGATAGCTGGTCAGCTAATTATGCAACAGAAAACTATATGAAGCTTAGCACAGGAACAGAATTTCATTCGCTAGTTAATCAGTCGTTTAGTGTTTCCTCTTTTGGAGTTAAAGGCGTTATTAAGAGGTCAGTTGATTAAGCTTCAATGATCTTTTACAAATCAAGGTGTCGTTTTTGAACCACATTAATACCATACGTTGGTGCTTCTTAAACCGGGCATTACGCCTTACCAACACCAAACACCAAGTTTATTTATACCTGGTCTCATAGGAGGGTACATGGTAATGTATAGCCTCGTATCTGCGTATTTTTCAAATCGAGATTAAAAAACCACTGATATACACACCACAAATATTTCAGTGTTATTATTGTTATTGTCATTATTGCTTAACAGAGAAATTTTCTGATCGGTGCTTACAAATAGCATAGTTCATTCTATACTTTCGGGATATTTCAGTCAAATATTGAGTTAAATAGCTTGGGTAAGTTTTATTAATATTTGAATGCGCACATATTATATACAGCTACATTTTAAAAATGTGTCAGTACTACGATTAAAAAAAGTGACGGTGCCTTTAATGAGGAAAAAACGTGTCAATATTTGGTCAACTTCCTCATATTTAGATTTTTTTACTTCATCACACGATGAGTATCTATCAATGTGTTTGGTGTGTTAACTGGTTTATCAGACCAGTCAATTGAAAATGGTCGACGAAAGGCACATTTTAAGTAAAAAGTGGTGTACAATTCGGAAAAATCATTGAAGTATCTGTAACATTCAAAATCCTATTCAGACAATAGAAAAACCATAAGCACAATGTTTGAGTGCTTACAATCTCTGTGAATCGCAGGTTAATAGTATGCTAAAACCTTATACCTTCTTTAGCTAATCCAGGCAAATCCCATCCTGTAAGAAAAAAACCATGCTGCCTTGACAATCTACTTGAACAGTTCTTCAGTCCAATGATCAAAATGTTTCTCTTAATCCTCTGAATAATAACATAATTTATTCTCATATTGACGAAATTGATGCTGATCTGAAAATCTGAGTAAGGAGTTCACTGTATAAAGTGACGAAACGTCAGTGAGTATATGTAAAGCATTTCTCCTTGCCTGCATTCGCTACATTAATAAGCAAAAATTCAATGGCAAAAATGATTTTTCGTGAGTCCCTAGAAACGATCACAGCAACAGTGGACATCTACCAAAAGGGTTATCTCAAAAATAATAATATTCCTTTAACGAAGAAAGTAATATGTGTGGACTGCTAAGCACTTGCGATGATTGGTAAATAAAATAGTTTCTTTAATTTTTATGAAATCTGAGTGCCTTACTGTAGCCAAAGTTTATTGTGTTGTTCATAGTAAAATCCCTCTGTAAAAGCATTAATACCCGAATCAAATAAGGTCATGTCAGCTGTCATCAAAGCTGCTAACAGTATAAGAGCAAACGCATAAGTAGGTTAAATGTTATTAGTTTACACTCAAGTTCTACATTAGTTTACACTCAAGTTCTACATTAGTTTACACTCAAGTTCTACATTAGTTTACACTCAAGTTCAATGATTGGGTTGTCGAACTCTGAAGTAAGTGTCCTATACGCGGCACTTACCTCAGAGTTCGACAACCCAATCATTGTAAGCGTATTTAACAACAAATTCTAAAGCGTATCTTAGTTAATGCAAAATAAAAAAAGAAGTTTTTATCGCTTGTCAGAGGAAATGTTGTGGAAATGACGATGCTCTCAGATACTTAATATTTACTGTTTAAGCGTTATTTTGGTTTCAAGGCCCATCTTTTTTCAACGAACTATCAATTTCTATTTTTGAAATTTTAAGCTATTCCAACCAAAAATTCCTCAAGAGCAAAATGGTAATTTTGACTTTCTGTTGAATGCCCTCCGGTGACTTTCAGTGGGAACCCATCATTAGCTTTTTGTGACTCTTGTAACGTTGGGGGTCAGTACAAGTTGTAGAAATTACATTTTTGGTTTCATGACTCCTATTAACTAATCTTCAGCACCTTAAGCCTCCCACTAATCCTCAAAGTCAAGAGACGAATAAGCAAACAAGGAATTGTCATATTTATTAGTATGGAAGCATTTAGAGTTCTGTCTGTGAGCCTTCATGGCCCATTGAGACTTCTTTTAATCACATATAATGCATTTTGTTTCTTACACAGGAGTCTTCTGTACATCAATGGAAAAATGTCTTCTACAGACGACAGCATAGATTCTGATGATACAAAAAGGTCCTATCTCAATCGTGAAAAATTTCGCCGAGGACCAATTCCTCTTACTGATTTAAATAGCAACAATTTTGGAGTTGGGACTTTGCTCGACGTCAACCTCAATTTTGCCGACTCTGAGGATGAAGATGGTAAGCTTTTCGCTACATTGTATGTTGTTAATTTCGGATTTAAGAAAAAGATAATCTATTTATTTGTTTTGTTCTTGATGTATTAAACCTTTGTATTCGAGTTAGTAAAATTTGAAGACGATTTAAAGCAAGAGAACCCGGTCAGCTTTTAATTTTTTATTTCCGTAAGAGAATCAAATTATGAAACCACGGATATAGAAATAAACCCGAACTTTTCTTAAGCGGCTCTTTTAATCCTTTTTGCATTAAAATGAATGGATCCTAGTTGGGTGCATAGATGGTACAATAATTAGAATTTAGTCTTAGTTCTAAATCTAAAGATTTTATGGTCCCTTTACAGAGAGTGTGCAGAATCAAAATGTCACAGCATTAGAACACCATTTCCTTTTCATCGAGAAAATAGGAGAAGACATCTTCTTAAAATTTTTCTAGGTAAAATCCAAGTAAGAAAATCTTTCTCAATGGAAATAAAACTCACTCATTCAAGAAGAGCTATTATATATTTTCTACAAATATCCTAATATCTATTTTTATGAGAGATTAAAATGGGTAGGCTGTATTACCAAGACAGAAAAAACGAAGTAAAGCATTTTTATCATGACAACTTTCAGATCAATTTTGAGGTAAAAACGTGGCTACTCAAAAAAGTGTTAAAAATGACAATAAACGTTAAACAAGATCCATTTAAAATATTTAGAAATAAAGGAATAAAGTGTTGAGCGCTGAATGCCAGGTGGTAAAATAGAATTTTTGAACACAGTTATTATATTTGAGGAGGCATACAACCTTGTCAAGTGAATTTTCTCGACTCCTTTAGAAGCGAGTCTCTAATTTTTCCTTTCCTTGCTTCCGGTTTGCAACCCCCTTGATTAATCGACGTAACGGTACCAGTCTCTTTCATTTTTGTTACCACTGAAAATTCTCTTATAATTTGTCCTTTTAGGTTTCAAATCACTTTATGCTTTATTACCTGGCTCGGAACTGTGATTTAGCAATTAGCATGATGCCATCAGTATAACTTTTGTCGTCAATATTTTTTCCACATTCAACAAAGCTTAGGGGCTATCCAGCGACCCAAAAATTGTTTCACTATACAAATTACATAAGTCAATTAAATACATGTACCCTTGTCTAACACCTTTGTATCATCCGTGTGTAACTGCTTATTCTATTTTCTACAAGCCTGCAAACTCTTTGATCCCAGTACAGGTATTTATTTAGCCGTATATTCTTCTCATCAATATCTAATATTTCAAGTGTTTCAAGTGCCAGTATTTGTTGGTGTCATATTCTATCGAATGCCTTGGTGAAGAATGGATAAAATGAGTACAGGCAGGTCATAATTAAAACCACTGTGAATATTCTTTATACGACATGAGTAAATGTACCAGAATAAGCCAGAATTTGCCAGACGCTTTATACAGGATAATTAAAACTGTACTGGAAAATGCACTGGGATATACTGAAATTGTGCTGCTTTTTCTTGGTAGCCACCCTTCAATTAACCCATTTCAATAAACGTCATTAATTAAATCTGTGAGCTTTTCACTCTGGAAATCATTCAAGACCGTTATAATTTCTGCAGGGTCAGTAACATTTCATCTGAGCCCTGTGTTTTGGCGTCTTTTTTTGATATTGTGCATAACTACACGGAACTCTGATTGAAGTATCTGTGTTTTCCTTATTCTTACATAATGTTGAATTTGCTCCTATCCTATCGTGGAATCATTTCCCAATATATTTCTTTCCTCTCTCGAGTTTCTCCTCTTTCACCACAACAATATTAAGATGTTTTCATTTTATACAATCAGTAAATACATATATTGGCTGATATTTTATTTGCTTCTCCCTATTTGGATTTTATCTCTCTGCTAAAAAGTTTTTAACTTAACCTGATTAGCTCAAAAATATTTTGTTTTTATACCATGGGCTCAAGAACATACATAATTATCTATTTTCCCTTTGCTTGTCTACTTCTTTGTTAGCACCTTGTTGCCTGTTTTCACTATGGATTCTCTAAAAGTTACTTAATTGTTTTTCTTCAGAATTTTCCAATTCTTCAACCTTAAGTATTTTTTCTGTTGACTTTCTCTCCTTGATACTAGCATCATTTTACATATGATATTTTTGGAATTTACTTTCCTTTCGTCATTTTTCCTAGTTTCATAATTAATTTGCAGAAAACGACATGATCAGTACTTCGGTCAAATCCTGGATACGTCTTGGTGTATACTATTGCATTCCTAAACCGTTTGTTACTTGTTACATACTCTACCTGATTCATTATGCTGTTTTTAAACCTTTTCCATGTTTACATTAGCCCTTAAGCTCACCCTTCCTCAGGTGTGCATGTTTGTTCTCCAGGATTTGTCTATGTGCTCTTCACTATTCTCAGCCGTCAGTGTATAAACCGGTCTAATGACTATTTTTAATAGGGTGTCTCATTTTAATTAGTTTATTTTTGTGTGATAGTGCCTGCTACCTTTCCATGCATTTTACTTTTTCTTTCTCCTTACCACAGCACCTCGCTCACCTTTGACGTCTCTTTTTGTATAGTTTCTTGCATGGTGTTATATTCTATGTAGCATAACATATGTTGTTGGGGACAGTTTCATGATGATAGTCAGATGCTAAATTAAGAGATGCATAAAGTATTGTACAATTCTCATTTTGTCTCTTTTTGTATAGTTTCTTGTATGGTGTTATATTCTATGTAGCATTACATATGTTGTTGGGGACAGTTTCATGATGATAGTCAGATGCTAAATTAAGAGATGCATAAAGTATTGTACAATTCTCATTTTGT
>RDPX01000174.1:744187-773213 GCA_003991215.1 Morbakka virulenta | reverse complement strand
CAATTCTTATATTGATGATATATTGGTGGATGAGAAATTAGTGTCTGCAGAAAAATTGATTCAACACCTGGAGAAATTTGGACTAGTGAGCAAGGAACCGGAGTCATTGGAAGGTGGTGCTGCTCTTGGTTTACGGTTGAAGTTAGTTAATGGCGATCTGATGTTTTACAGAGGCAATCAATTGCCAGTGCTGCAAGACAGTTTAACCCGTAGAGAATTATTCTCAATATGTGGAAAATTGACTGGGCACTACCCAGTTGGTGGATGGTTGCGTGTGGCTTGTAGTTATATTAAGAGACAAGCTCAGGGGTCTCGATGGGAGGACTTTGTTGGTGAAGAAGTCGTGAAAATGTTAAAAGACACTCTGGAACGAGTGAATGAAGACGACCCAGTGACAGGAATTTGGCATGTGCAAAAGAGTCACAAAGGTGTTGTTTGGTGCGATGCGAGCTCTTTAGCTTTGGGAGTACTGCTAGAAATAAATGGTATAACTGTTGAAGATGCTGCTTGGCTCAGAAAGAAGGATGATTTCAATCACATCAATGTAGCTGAGCTGGAAGCAGTGTTGAAAGGTGTTAATCTAGCTTTGAAATGGGGTCTCACTGATGTAGAACTTAAAAGCGATTCAGCTACAGTTGTAGGATGGTTAAAAACTGTTATTGATAAAACTAAGAGAGTGAGAACAAAAGGAGCATCGGAAATGGTAATAAAGCGTCGTTTGGGTATATTAGGAAACCTGCTAGAGGAATTTGATATTACTCTTCATGCTACCTTTGTTCCAACCCAGAAGAATAAAGCTGATGTTTTAACGAGGGTACGTAAGGAGTGGCTGGCACTTGAAAAGACTGCAGAAAACAGTCCCAGTCGATGTTGTAGTAGTTTCGATCTTACTGCCATGCATAACAGACATCACATGGGTGTAGATAGAACGCTATATCTAGCCAGAAAAGTGGACCCAACTGTAACTAAAAAAGAAGTACAGACGGTAGTGAAGTGTTGTGAGAGATGTCAGTCGATAGATCCTGCGCCTGTGACGCACACAAAAGGTGAAATTGAGATTGATAAAAATTGGTCTAGATTGGCAATTGACATAACTCATTATAGGCAAATTCCTTACTTGTCGATGATCGATTGTGGTCCATCACGTTTTGCAATATGGAAGAAAATCAGAGGCGAAACAGCAGTTGAAATTGCCTGTGTTTTGAATGAAGTTTTTTTGGAGAGAGGACCGGTCGATGAGGTATTGATGGACAATAGTGCAACGTTTCATTCTTCGTGCTTAAAGGACATGTTTGATAAATGGAAGATAAACTGTTACTTTAGAGTCGCATACAGAGCTGGTGGTAATGGTGTTGTTGAACGGAATCATCGGACAATTAAAGCTATCGCAGAAAGAAGTGACATTATCCCACAAGAAGCTGTTTTTTGGTATAACATTACACCAAGATCACGCGATCGACAAACAATACCACAAATGGAGTTATTCAATTATGAATGGCGGTCCCCATTAGTTGAATCTACTGTCAATTTCCCAGTAGAACAAGCAAGGGTGGAGGTTGGGGATGAAGTGTGGGTTAAGCCTCCAAATGCTCGTTGCACCACGGAATGGCGTAGAGGCCATATAACAAAAGTAAATTCAGGAAATAATGTTTCTGTTGATGGTGTACCACGACATATATTGGACGTCAGGCCCATCCCGCAGCCAGCAAGTGACGGGTCCGATCGATCTCCTGAGAACCCAATGGAAAAGCCTGATGGCAATTGTAGACATCAGACGGGGAATTACGATGGTGGCTGTGAACATAACATGGTGGAGCAAGAACAATTGACTCTAAGGCCACAGCGGAATAGGCGACCTCCGTCGTGGATTGTCGACTATGACATGGATTATTAACCTGGTTAAATTTGTGTTTTTTTTAGTTTTATTCGCGTTTACTCTTGTTAGGTTTTATTTGTGATCCTGAGATCAGGGGGGCGTGTTGTTTGCACGGAAGTTGTTGGTAATTAGTGCCACGTTTTATATCACTTTTATGTTTATCTTTGTATTGTGTTGTATCCGCTGGTCTGTAGATTATACATCAGGTTTTAAGGCGTTTGATGAACTTCTTGTCATTGTGCACGTGGCAGGCAGAGTTGAAGGACAGCGATACTTGTTATAATTTTTAGCTGACGAATTTAGATCGGTTGTTATATTTTATTATAGTTGACGAGTTTAGATCGAGTGTTACTTTTTATTACACAATTAATTTACCAAACTGCTGCTCGATAATATAGGAAAATTAGCTTAATTTTGAATAGTATCATTTAAAGGAATTTCATTTCCCTATTGGAGGTCAGTTGTATAATACAGTTGCTAATCTTTCCTTCTAGATGAAGCAGAAAAGTTGCCTGGTAGCAGCAGAGGGCTCATATCATATTTTAGCCAGCTTGAACATCTCGGTACAAAAGATACCATTGATTTTGATTTTGTGGATGCCTTATTAAAAGCAGGGGCTGACATCAATGTACAAGATCGTTATGGGCAAACCATACTTCATTCTGTTGCTAAAGATTGGGGCGTTGGCGTTGCTAAATTTCTCATCGATAAAGGTGCAAGCACTAATGTTGCTGATAAGTTTAAAAGAACTCCTTTACACGTAGCTGCTTCCCACGACTACCCTGAGATGATTAATTTTTTGGTCCAGTTGGAAGGTATGATATTTAGATTTTTTGTCTGGAAAGAAAAATGAATTTTGTAAATCTTATAATTTAAAGTGTCTCCCTTCGTTTTGTTTTATTCCTAATTTCAGACCAATATAAATTGTTTGATATGTTGTAGCCTTCTGTAACAGCTAATTCACACAATCCACGATTTTTTTGCCTCAGTTCCACTGTTAAGACCCAATATTTACAAGCAAATAAAAAGACGGATATTACTAACAATCGCATCATATTTTTTATTATTAGAATGTTGTTATCACTTCAAATTGCTTTGAGAAATGGAAAGCTATTTCGTTAAAACTTTTCAGGACCATGGAGATAGCGTGAAAGAAAATTAGATTGAGTAGTATCAACTTAAGTCAAGAGATACATTAAACAATCAAGTATGAGTCAGCTGATTTTCAACCATATTGCAACTTTTTTTTGTATTGAATAAATTTGCTATCCTTGCATTCCCAGAATTCAAGTTGTAAGTCATATTTCGTGGAAAAGTTATTGTTTACACCAAAGTTAATAACGATTCAACCTCTCACAATGATAAATGTCATTTCGCTTAGTATTAGGGTCCCGATTTTTACATTGTTTGAGTATTTTTACTTTATATCTAAAATTGTATGTAATCCAGCTGATATAGAAGCAAGAACTAAAGAAGAGAAGCAAACTCCTCTCCACCTCGCTTGTAAGAAAGATGCTTTGAGTGCTGTTAAAGAATTACTGAAACTTGGGGCAAACTATAGAGCTAAAGATGTCATGGGAAGAACACCACTATTTATCGCTGCTGACTGGGGTATGTATATTTATAAAGTATGACGTATCAAGCCAAAGACACTTTTTAAGGCATCTTTTTTTAAGTTGATTACTTCAATTTGAATAACAATTACATTTGTTTTCAATTTAAAGGAAAAAACTTTACCCTTCACCAAATCTTTTTTTTGTTCTCTCTCTCTCTCTCTCTCTCTCTCTCTCTCTCTCTCTCTCTCTCTCCCTCTTTCTCTCTCTCTTTCTCTCTCTCTTCCTCTCTCCCTTTCTCTCTCTCTTTCTCTCTCTTTCTTTCTCTCTCTCTCTCTCTCTCTCTCTCTCTCTCTTTCTCTCTTTCCCTTTTCCAATTCCTTTAATTCCTTTCTCTTTTCGTCCCAAACTTACCCTATTTATACTCTAATGTAGCTTTATTCCATTAAATATGTTGGCAATATTTCTGCCAACAATTTGTAACAATAAAAGAATGCAGGAAAGTGTCACTGTATCTGATTAGATATGAATGAATTTCATGAAGCAAACACAACTATTAGATTAGTTGTGTTTGTTCCCTTGTTGTCTTGTTGGTTTAGTGGAAAATTCTCTTACAGACGTCTTCGTGCTACAGTTGAGAAATTTTGTAACACAAGAAAAATAATGCTTTTAAATATCCTATTTGAAATTTTGTTATTTCAGTTTCTTTCCATCCAACTAGAAAGTTTTCCTTTTCTGGACGAAGGAAGAAGGATACAGCAATTCAATCTGGTTTCAATCTTGCTTTAATAATCTCATTTTGTTCCCTTACAAAAGGCTTTGGTCAGAACGGTCCGGGTCGGGACCCTAGGTAATATGATTGTTATCATCTGAGTCTTCAAAATCACTTTTATCATCTTTACCTGATCATTCTCTTTGGCCTCGGCAACATAAGCAAATGCTTCACTTCGTTTTGGTTTCTTGTACAATACGTCATAAACACACAAGTGTATTGCATTTGCAAGGCATGAAAAATAAATAGGTGCAGTCTCGCGACAAAATTTCATTATCAAACTTGCTCCGTCTGTCATTGTAGCTATAATATCAGTGTCTAAGTCCAGATCAAATGACTTGAGTCAACGAGATTTACTGCTTGGTCAGTCAGTGTTAATTCCTCCTTTGACACGAACCATTCCTAAAGATTGAAAGCCCTTTGGAAGATGAAAGTTCAAGCTCATATACCTCCTGTTTTTGTTTGAAGTTGACTCATCAAAACGGATTGAAAATCAAACATCACCCTTCTTGTTTTGCTTAATTTCATCACATACTTGGTTCTTCCCAACGTCAAATTCCTTCAGAAGAATGTGCGGGCATGCTTTCGACATTTCGGAATAGTTCGATGAGAAGAGCATTCTGATTTGAATGTTCTTCTCATCGTATCATTGGTAGCAATTTGATAAAAAGTTTATCTATCCACAGCCACAAGTTTTGCAATGACTTCACTGAGGGAATCTTGTTGTTTGTGCTTAAAGGAAGAGTCAATTTTGGCAGGTTTTTTTTGTTCAGAGCTTTCTTCAACACAAGGTTTGACATCAATTTTGTGTTTTAATTTCAGATGTCTGATCATCCCTTTGGTACTCGAGCCACCAACTTAGATTTGCTTAGGATATTTTTTACACTGGCCTTTTTCTTGCTCTCGGTTGTAGAGAATAAAAATTCCACACATTCCATTTCCTCTGGGCACTAATATCTTCAAAATCAGTCATTTAAATTGAGTGTTTGCTGTTTAAACTTCTTGTTTTTTTATTAATTTCGTAATGTTACAGACGTGATTTGACAAGCTTTTGTTTTGTTTTTGATGTTCGTCATGCACAAAGAGTGTTTCCAGATTACTTACATTACAATTTATTACTTCTGGAAAAAAGCCAATTTTTATATAATAGATTATTCCCGGCAAAATTTCAGAAAAATCCCAGGGAACGGGAAGCAGATTTTTGTTAAATTCTCCGGGGAATCGGGGACGGAGAAACCCGGGAACTGCACCCTGATCTGCACTCATTGAAGACAAATGTTGAAAAATAAAGAGCCACAGGAGAGAAAAATCTATTTGTATGCTGGAGTAGCCTCAAGTATTATAAGATTTTGAAGTAGGTTGTTGTTCTCTTATCTTGTTATCACATGTTGCATTTTTCTAAGGTTGTGCCAGTACAGCAAAATATTTAATTACATATGGAATACCAGTGGGAGTTTATGACAGGTATGGAAATTTGGCTTTAAACCCAATGGTTTCAAAAATGCCAGATGTTGCATCATTTGCTCTGAAACAGTTTGTTTGCAAAGACAAGAGACTTCGACAGACGTCATATTACTTAAGCACTCTAACAGGATGCCGTGACGATACCCTACTTCACCTTGGAATGAAAGGACCACTTGAGGTAAGTTGTTAGAGGTCACATTGGAATGAAGTGTAGAATATAAAGTTCTCTTAAAAAAGAGGTTTTGTAAATTTAGTTTCTACCTTAAAATCGTTTCCCCAGTTTACTATGATTAGTATTCCCTTGCATGAAAATATTGCACATCAACGATTAGTCTTCTAATGTTTCTCCCCACCCTAATTGCCTCAACCTTGCCTGATGAACAACAAAAACAACACCTGCGTGACAGAATGTAACAGAGATGGGAGAAAGAGAGGGAGGAAATAGGGAGAGGTAGAGGAAAGGTAAGAAAATATGACAGTGATAAGGAGAAAGAGAGCAAAGAGACAGAAAGAGAAAGGAGGGAGAGGAGGGAGAGACCAGTAGGATAAAAGAGTGACTAAGTTAGAGGGGGAAAGGAAGTTGATCAGGTTTTGTTTTGAATTTGTATATCTGAGAGAACAGGGGTTAAAGGAATTAATAGCTTTAATTTAGTAGTGGCTAGTAAAAACAGTTGAAATTGCGACCAACTCTAGGTTTACTGCTAACGGCAGCTGGCTCCAAGAAATTTAAAGACATTAAGAAAGGACTTGTAAAAATGAATTTAAAAATTTTAAGCTAGCATCAGTAATAAGTTGCTAAAATGATCTTGTTGCTGGACACTGCTAATATATCAAGAAAATTACTTTATATGTAACAACGAAGGGATCGACCCTGTTTGAATATTAGCCAGTGCCATTGACTCAACTCCCTGGGAAGCCAGTGCATATTATAAGACCTTCTTAATTGAAGAAGAAATAATAAACATAGTAATAACAATAAAATAATAATTATTTATCAACATTATGACATTCAGACTGTGTTCAAACATACTTTTTTTTCTCATTGCAGCTTATTGTCTTCTATGAAAACCTGACCCTCATTGCAACACCGGCCATACAAAAATTGATTCAAGTTAAATGGAAAGTATTTGCTTACAAACATGCAACAATTTCTCTGGTTATAAATTTAGTTTATTCAATTGTTTGGACTCTGCTTGGATTTTGGACCCCAAGGGATAACGGGTTCTATTCTCCTATAACAACCAATATATGGAGAATTATTCTGGAAGCATTTCTTTTACTTCTAACAATTTATTTTGTGACGCAGGTAATTTTTGGTGTGTTTATTTTAGATATTTAACGTTTTCATTCTTATCACTCTTGTAGTAAGAAAATTAATGATAGAGAGAAAAGGTTTGTTAATTTTGATCAACATGCTTTTTCTAGAACTTTCTCCAGATCCCAACAGGATATTAAACAAAATGAAGCAGAGTTGGTTTATAGGAGGATAGAAATCAAGATGTAAGATAGCTAGGATATTTTTCTGATTGTCACCTACAACAATTTCTTTTGATCCCTCAATACTTGTTGTGTACCAAGAGGCAGGAATGATGGTTGGATATCAATAATTTCTGGGGCTGTCAAAAAGCACGTAAACCTGATTTGACCAATTTTATCGCTTTTGAATGCTAATACATTTATTTTCCTTACATTTCATCGTACAGCCCCAGTCATCGTATACGTGTTTATTAAAATACTTTAGAATGTATTAGATAAAAGGTGTAAAAAAATTAATAAAAGTATAGTTAACAATATGTTGAGTTCGAGTTGTTTTGACATACACCTCCCTTAGCAATGAAGTTATCATGTATCCTTAAACACAACTTTTCCAATTCACATAACACGAATACAATCAGTTATTTTTTATACTTTTACACGAGATGCATAACAAAATTGAAGATGTGGGAGGGGGTTGGGATCTAATGACTACCCAATTTACCATCATGCTTAGCACTGAGGGCACCTCTTTGCAATTTTTACCTTCTGGAATGGTCTCAAAATGCTTTTTGGGCGTCAACTTTCGGTATTGATGTAACACTGAACTTTTTATATTTTAATGCTGATATTTAACAAATCTTAACAGTCAATAGTTTGGGAGGTTTTTGCTCCCAAAACCTCCATGTTTGGATTTATTCATACTCTTCTCAGTTCACATTCCTTAAAAGTTTAAAGGTGTCCGGAAATTATTGATGTCATAATAATTTTCTGAGCTACTTACTTCCTATTAATAAGCTCCTAAACAAATTGCTCCCTGTCACCAAGGACGTCCGCACTGAGGAAATAAAGAGCTTTAATAACTCACTTCTATTAGTCAAACGATAAGAGAAGTATTGCTTGAGAATTAGCTCAGTAAAATCTTACGACTTATGACATGATAAAGCTTCTATATCTACACCATGATATAACTTGGTTTATTGTTTCACTGGTGCTAAAATTTACTGACACATTTCAGCTAACCTTGTTAAATTCTTTGATAGTCGTTTCTTACAGTATCTCATTAAAAATTAGTCTAGAAATTATTACTTTATTTTTTTAGATAAAAAAAAGTTCTTATTAACTCTTATTCAACAAAAAAGTGATTGTAGAGACAATTACGATTCGATCAATGGATAACAAAATCGTGGATTGTGAGAATATCTATTGTATTTCCCTGATAATTGGGAAACATTTGCTAATAGAATGGGCTGAATGTAAACTGGGGTTCCCGTTTATTACATAGAAAATAGTCGGATTTTGAAAATAGGTGGAAATAAAAAATGCATGCTGCACTTGCAAGCAATTCGTAATTTTTCATCTCATATTAGATTTTATATAAAAGGAAATGTTTTTGTTATTTTTTAAGATTTTATTAGTTGTTAGCAGTTTCATAGTAGTAAGAGCTGAAAAAATGAGAAGGATTTCCCATTTTCAGTAAATAACTTCTGAGGAACTTAAGCTATGCATTTTTGTTCTATAGACTTTTTTCAGTGAAAAATGAATTTCCGAATATATGATCCTATCCCTAAAAAAGTGAGTCATTTATCTTATTGTTTTCATGGGGTCTTTAGGACGAAATAAATCCTTAATACACTTAAAGCAGTATTAGGATTTTAGTTTTGATCAAGGAAGTTAGCAGGTTCAAAGTCATGCCAGTATTGTTGCCTAAGTTAGATAGTCTTAAAATGCTATGTTGACCATTCATGCAACACTCACCTTCAATATAAAAGAGTTGTCCTTACGTTTGTTTATATAATCTTGTTCTTACTCTGATTCAAAAGTCAAAAGTCAAAAGTCAAAAGTTGCTAATCGATCCCAGAAAGGGATTGTATTCGCTATGCAGGGCCATTTTTCAAAAACTCTTTAAGATTAAAATAATAAATCTTCTCCCCGTCCACGTATCCACTTTCAGTAGGGCTTATCATACACTTAAAGTAATAAGTGCTTTGATAGTGCATCCCTATAGCAAGTCTAGTAATTATTCTAATAAAAACAGGCGTCGATAGAGTTATGTTTAACTACAGTTAGTAGTTAGCAAGATCGACTTTATAACACAGTATCTCCGAATGAACTGAATTGCTCGCTTTAAAGATTCCAGTTTGGTCTCGCTATGTGGAGAAGTTCTTGTGATTACGGTCTTGATACATCATATTCCATACTAGTTTTTAGGAGAAAGTGTCGTAGCAAGACTTAAGGCTAACCGAGTTTAGTTGATGATACTAAAATTTTGAACAGAGATCCTGTTCTACAATTTCAGTACACTGTACACTGCAGTCGGATAACAGACAAAAGGCCATGGAATCCTAGGAGTTAAAAAAGGATGTTAAAAAATGTGAAATGGACGAAGTTATGAGATTAGTATCCTTATAAAAAAGTCAGAATTAACATGGAGTACTTTTATGTAATTTATCTTTTACCGGTTTTTAATCATAATAATAACAATAAATAATAATCATTATTATCATTATCACTTTTCTCTTCAGCAATATTTTAGGATTCGACTCGGTAATAAACTGTTTATCAGATGGAAGCAAACAAAACTTAGAAGTATAAATACTGAAATACAATGTTTGCATCCAAAATACCCGGATGAGCACAGTTTTCTGGCGAATGAATTGAAATCGATTGTTAGGTTAAACAGAGGATCTGTTTGGACCAACACATGGATCTTGTTCGAGTGTCTATTTCTTATTAGTGTTGGAATGGTTGTGGGATTTAGGGCTGCCTTTGAATATTCGAATAAATCGACAGGTTCCACAAGTGCAAGCAGAAGGCTTAAATACACTCACGATATTATCTATGTTGTCCTCTTATTCATTCTTTGGATTCGGCTTATTAAGGAATTAAGAGTGTTTTCATTTATGGCAACATTTGTGACACTTTTAGGTAGGTACCATTTAGTTGGAGGAAAATATTTATATTTCTGTTTTTTTAACGTCACTAATTTAGCTCCTTTGAAGAAGAGTTCATATGCCTTCGACCAAAATTTTATTTTACTTTTTTGCAGTTTTGAAAACAGTAATAGTTGCTAAAAATTACTTGCACTAAGGGATGCCACTTCTTTCTTTGCTTTTCTTCAGAACAAACAAATAAGGCTTTTCGTTTTGTAATTAAGAATAACTTAGACACTTATAAACACCTTACTAATTATAATGTATGTACAGGCAAAATGTCTCGCTTACATTGCCTCACACTCCCTCCTTTTCTCTTTTTTGTCTTTATCTTTATTTAGGTATCATGCACAGATAAAGTCCAGATTAAGAAACTCCTGACTTGATCATATACTGCATGCCTCTGGTCCTGAAATGTAATTAATGTATATTATCTAAGAATGACAATTAAGTGGAATAGAGAGACTAGCAGTTCTTTATTTGTAAATATTTTCGTGTTTTTCACACATCTTCAGACAAATCTGAGATATATAGAGAATACAACTATTCAGTTATATGATTTCAACAAGAGAAAAACTGGAATTTTTAATCAAGATTGTTCAGTGGTCAGTAGTAGCTAATAGCAACTAGATCTTAATTGTCAGCGTTATGCTCCTGTACTCATCCTTGATGTTTATCTTTGGATTCATATCTTTAATCCAGAATACTCGCGTGAGAAGATATGCTTGCTTTTCCTCTAGATGTCAATTTTAGGATTTTTATGTCATCATTAGATAATGCAGTAGTGCAACTGGTTAGGTGTTTATTGACTGGGCCTGTTATAGTGCTATGTGCTTTGATGCGAATTTGAAGATGGCGGCTAGTTTGACCGACATAGCAAGCATTGCAGCATGGACATGTGATTTTGTAAACCATCTCACTTCTCAACATCTTCTCCACTGGTGGGTTTGGTGAAGGTATGATGATCTTAAATTTTATCAATATCATAATAATGACACATGGTGCACTGGTTCCATGGGGAGCACGTGCATAGTAATAATAACAATTAAAGTAGAAGTTTTGGCTGTATTCCTTTTTTTAAATGAACTTAAAAATTAGGTTGTAAATTCACGTAATATATCTTTATATGTATAGATTTAATGAATATCTTTTTTATAATATTATTTCGTACAGATGTAGCCATTTTGTTGCCTTTAACAATTCCATATTATTCTCTAACTGCTCAGGTAGTGTGGATACATAGGGGATGTACGTTTTCCTCCTATATAAATATATCTAAACTGACCTTCAGTGTATACCTTTGCTATCATTAGTGCTGCTGTAAGACTCTTCATTTAACCACAGAGTGTGACAGGCATTGTTACAGTTGGTGTTTCAGACTTATCCTTCCATTGCATTTGTTGCTTATTGTATCCTTTTTCCAATCAAGATGATTATGATGTTTTTATCTAACTTTTTACAGGACACGTTGCTGCAGATACCGCAAAGTTTGGGTTTTTATTTATGGATATTTATATTCCGTATGTATGTATTTTTTATATGTTCTTTGGAGGAGAGTTAAACAAAGCAAAGATCATTAAGTCAGGGGAGAATGGTGATTATTTCACAACAATCTCACAAACGGTATTAAGAGATACCTATTTATTCTTTTTTACTTTCATTAGCTAAGTTTGGTGAAACTGCCTCCAGCTTTTGAGATTTTAATGATAAAGGCATATTTTATTTTGGATCAATAAACTGAACTCATAACAATTGACGTAGTGATAACATTTGATATAATGTATTTTACCAAATTTGAATGGAACTGTTGCATTATCATTACGGTGATAATGGACTGCATTTTATTGCTACAGAACTAAAAATACCCAAAGGGAGCAATAAATACTTTTCAAGATACTCCCTTTTCTCATTTTCCATAAATTAGCTTTTCGCACATAAATCTAACTGAGTCGTCCTCGTTTTTTTGTTTAAAGACAATGCACGAAAAAAGGCTTGGATTTCAAGATTTAAGCTTGACTACCTATAATTTGACAGAGAAAATAACTGGATAGTTTTGGAGTGCTCTGATGTCTGGGAAGGGAGTGGGTGTATGGGATGATCGGATGAGGTACTATCCAGTAGCAACCATCAACTATCCTATTTGGAATGGACTCAATGGTCTTTTGAAGCCATTCAACATTCTGAGAAGCAAAGTCAAAGCATCCATTAACAAGATGAAGAGAAACAAGGCTACAAGACCAGAAAACATCTGCATTAAAATGATCTAAGCACTTGACGATTTTGGAATTGACAAAGTAACAGAACTTGTCAATGAAATTTACGACAGCGGGAAAATTACACCAGTCATGTCAAAATCAATCGCTCTATCTAAAAGGCCAGGAGCAATAGTATGCGAACTCTCAGAACCATCAGCCTCATGAATCATGTAACCAAAATTCTAATGCATTTCATCATGGCAAGAACGTGAAGAGCGTCAAGACCAGAAATTGGCAAACAACAACTTGGCTTCATTTCAGATGCGGTTACCCAGAATACTATTTTCATTATAAGAATGCTATCTGAAAGAGCCATAGAAATGCAGCAAGATCTATATATCTGTCTCATCGACAACAGAAAAGCTTTCGACAAGATGAAACACGAAACAATGCTGGAAATGTTACAATCCTTAGGTATAGATGTCAGAACGAGGCCAGAATGTATAGCAACATCAAAAGAGGAGATCAACAAGTCTGCTTTCTATCTCCAGATCTATTCAATTTGTACAGTAAGCAAAAAATGAGAATAATTGAAGATGAAAGCGGTTTTTTAATACGATGATATGACATGAATAACTTCAGATACGGTGACGATACGATACTCTTTGCAATCTCACTTCAGAAGCTACAAAAGCTCTTAAATTTTGTGAAGGAAAGAGAGCTCAAGCACAAATTGAAGGAAGACCTTTCATATGGCAATCACCAAGAAGCAGCAACATGTCGATTGCATCTTGACAATTGATGGAAAAAGGATACAACAGGTGAACTAGTTCAACTATCTTGGAAGCATGTTTACCTCAGATGGCAGAAAAGTAGCAGAATTAAAGAGAGTGATACCTATGAAAAAGAAGGTATTCGAGGGCATCTCAAAGATTCTGAAATGTCGATCGATCTCAATAGACACCAGGGTTAGCGTTCTCAACTGCTATGTCTTCCCTGTCATGGTCTACAGCTGTGAAAGCTAGACATTGACGTCAGAGTTAGAGAAAGAATTTAACGCCCCTGAAATTTGAATGTTGCCCTGGATGCTTAGAATTTTCTGGACAGAACACTTTAGTAATTAAGAAGTTCTAAGAGAAGCTAATTACAGTAGGGGACTCCTGGAAATTATCAGGAAAAGACAACTGTAGTTCCTAGGTCATATAATAAGGAAAGAAGGTTTTAAAAACCTGGCTCTCACATCCAAGGTATGCGGGAAAAGAGGAGAGGAAGACAAAGGAAGATATTCAAGAAAAGCTTATCAACATGGACTAGAGTCGGTGAGAGGGAAATTCTGGCAAAGACCAAGGGCAGGATCCTATGGAGAAGCATGACAGCCAACGTTCTGCGAGTTCACGGCACAGGCGGAGGACGATGTCTGGAGCCGTGAGATGACGAATTCAGCAAACATGTGTTGATACAACTAGTGACAGCTGTGACATTATAAAACTTCTATATGCCTTGCTTTTACGTTATTATGTAACACTGTGCCGCGTCTGACTATTTATCTCTTGTGATTTGAACGATATCTATATGTCAGTGAACATTATAAGTTTCTTTCTTTTGATTCTCTAAACAAAATTTTAGATTCAAGTAATTCAAGCGGTGTTGTATCAGTGGTTTTCATGCTGTGCAGCTGAGTAGTTGACTTCATACCTTGCTTTCCTTATGTGTTTTTTTGTTTCTTTTCGGTAATGTAGGTTTTTCTTTGTGCGGTGTTTTTCTAGCCTTCCTGTTTAATTGGAGGCTATTTCAAGAGAAGGCTATTAAAATCGACAAGCCTCATGTAATAACAAACTTCTAGTTACATAGTAGCTGTTTTAAATGCAAGTTTCTCAAAATTATGCATAAGCATTAATTGGTACATTGTAACATATGTTATTGAAATATACAAGGCAGGAAGCCACTACGTGCAGGAAACTGTGATGAAAAGCTAGAAAACAATACATAAGCAAAAGATAGAAGTTGATCTTAGGCTCAAAAACATCCCAATCATATGATTAAGGAAAGCACTCAGAAACCACAGGGCTCCAAAATGAAGCAGTCAAAGAAAAAACCTACCATTGTAGTTAGATTTATTTCAGCTAGAGACAATAACTGCATGAAAATGAAAATGCTAAAAATGAGTCACAGGAGATGCAATATACTCATCTGGTACCGGTAAGGAAAGCTCATCAGAGCACCTCACATGATAATATCTATTTTAAAGACTAAGATTAGCTATATTTCGTGGATAAGACAAAGGTTGAGGTTTCACAGAGATAGACCCATAAAGTTACAAACAGGTTTCTAAACTTGATCAAGAACATAAAGAGGGGATAAGGAGGCACATGTCGAGAAGTAACAGTGTTATTCCATGTAATGACGTGTGGTGGAAAGATACAAAATGGCCTCATATTTTAGCTACTCTCTAGCTTCGCCTCCAAAAGCAGACTTACAAATTGAATATAAATACCTCAAGAACGACATGAAGAAGTGGAAAAATCAAGCTTTCTAAGTAGTCAGTATTCCGCAAGAAAAGAAGCAGCTTCTCTATGGTTAGCCTAAGAATTACCGCCCATGAACGTAGGAGGAAGGTAAGGACTCAGTTTGCTATGAAAAGGATATTAGTTGCTCTTTTGTAGAGTTAAAACCTCAGCCAAGATCTCTTCCATTCTTTAGTAGCCTGAAGAGCGAATCCGAAATTGTCCGCAAGTTTGGATTGTTCCTACTTAGTTGTTATGTGGCTAGTGTAAGAGTACAAGAGCAAGTCCCCAACATAGATATTGATAAACTGAAGCAAGGTACCAGAGAAATCATTAATGTAAAGGAAAAAATGATTTAATCTAAGATCACAAACTTAGAGAATGTCAAAATTAATGAAATCAAAAGTTAGACGTTAGTCCATCCAGTGTAACCTGCATTTGAGAATGTTACAAATAGGACTAAATGATATAAAGTAAGTCAGCCTAGCATGCTACCTTACAAAAGAACCTAAGTAAAATTCAGAGCTGTAGTGCCTCCTTGACCAGACTGATCCATAAACGTATAGACATATTCCGTGAATACTATTTAAAGGTTACCGGTGGAAACAACTACCATAAATCTGTACTCAAAATCCATAAAATGACCTACCTTTTGCAAGAATTCTGCAAATGCACTGTTGGTAAGTCGTTATGTCCTGTAAATGACAGGAAGAAGATTTTCAGGTCGATTATTTAAAGGATCATAGAAATTACCTGTATTGTTATAAATAGGAAAAACATTGTAACTTTCTAGAAAGATGAAAAACAAGACCAGAATAGGAAAAATTTAGACAGCAGGGAATGTAGATCAGAAGCCAACTACTGAAAATCTAATCTAGATTGGTAGCTTTGAATGATCATGGTTATAAATATTCTTTGTAATCAGCCCATGATGTCCAAAATCTGACTTGGAGAAATACGGCGAAGAAACACCAGTTGCCTTTCAAAAGAGAATTTGCGGAAATCAATCTAGCAAAAAGAGAAAACTGAACTCTGTGTGGAATGTGAAGGAACAACTTTGGTTGACTTAAACCATGCAAGAGGAACAATGAACACTGAGCCATGAAGGAGAATGAGGTTTGACGTTGTAACTGAGAATGTTTAAAAATATTATAATATCAACCTAGAACGTTTTGTGCATCCAGCTGCATCATGAAAAGCCGTGTTTTTGAAGACTGAATCCAAGGAAATAGCATCAAGAAACTGATCAAATCAATACTTAAATCAATCAAGTTTTGATATAGCTACATCAATCTCTACAGTAACAACAACATGATCAATAGATCCAAAAGGCGGTAAAGATTAAGCTGTACAATGCTTAGAAACATAAGTCAAAATAAGATTAATAGGAAAAACCTCTCCTCAGTCAGAATCAGAAGATTGTATAGAAAAGTCAACAAGCTGTCCAAAGTTATCAGCCAGAACGAAGATACGAGTAAATTATCTAATTATTATTACTATATTGCTTATAAGGTTGTTGATATTTAACTAATAAAGTTGCAAGAGGATACGAAATTTTCCAATTACAAGTTAATAAACATTCAGATTTGGTTCTTGTTTGTTTTCCTTATCTATATCTACATCTATATTTATATCCATATTTATACCTATATATCTATATATCTATATATCTATATATCTATATATCTATATATCTATATATCTATATATCTATATATCTATATATCTATGTATCTATAAGAATGACAAAGAAGAGTAATAAAATTATGATAGATTAAATTAAAAGAAAAGAGTAATGATCTGGTGGTAATTACAGAAATCGTGGATGATCAATTGATGACTATGTCAACCATTTCAGGCATTTTAAATCGAAATGATTTTTACGATCAGCACTGATCAGATATTACCTCCATGATGACTGCGGAGAACAAGAAATGAAGTATGATAGGGACATGAGTGAAGATAACTGCTTTAGCGTGAAAAGACAGGAAGATTGAAAAGAGGGAGGGGAATATAAAGAGACATAAAAAAGGGAAGAAATGTATAATAAAGAGAGGTCTTATAGATGTTCTGTTAAGTCATATTTTAGGTTATTGATGTCTTTGTTGAACGAAGAAAATGCATTACCAAAAATAATATGCATCTTACCGAAGTTTCGCATCAATTTTTTAGGGTAAGCACTTTGTTTCACCATTCTCAAAGCAAATTTTTGATCTTTGAAAAGAAAATCATCGTACAGTAGAGCTGCGCGGGCTATGCGTAGTAATTAAGATGAAATTGAACCACAAAATTAATGCTCTGAAAAGTTTCCAGAAAGGTCAGGCATTCTGACAATAAAAAAATGGAAATTGATCTTTTTTGTCAAAGAGCTTGTAAACGAAGATATATATATATATATATATATATATATATATATGTATATATATATGTATATATATATGTATCTTCTTGCCGACATAGGAAAAAACTTTTGTTAATAAATACTTAAGCGTATCGAAAATATTTGTAAATAAGATATAAAGCGCACCTGGTTTATTTTTAGTTTTACATTTCCTGAAGAGTGAATAAAATCACGAAACAGGCTTGTCGAAATGGACTGTGTAGTTTTTTTATTCTTTCCAACTTATCATATCTTATATATATATATATTACTTTTATTTGAAATAATAAATAAAAATTTGATTTACTCAAGTAAATGTTGGCATACTTTCTTTAGTCATTTCCTGTGTCAAATATTATTGTTATTAGCTGAAGGAGTTTGTCAGTGTTGGTTTGGCATATTTCCTGTGTCGAATATATATATATATATATATAAATCCAGTATAGTATACAAAATAACTAGACAAATTTAGCAGTTACTCCTAGTTTCATGTTTTCTTAACAATCTTCAAGGTTGCAGTTTGAAGATTGTTAAGAAAACATGAAACTAGGAGTAACTGCTAAATTTGTCTAGTTATTTTGTATACTATACTGGATTTATAAACGCTCTGGAAACATTGAGCACTCTTAGTGAACATTGGTATACTTTACTAATATTACTATATATATATATAATAAAACTATAAATAGTGAAACAATTTTAGGTTAGAAATGGCCATTTTCAAGGTCAACTGTGAAGAAAAGCTCTATTTAATAATTTTTCTAATTAACCGTTTCCTGTTATTGTACTTTTTTAGGTTTTGCTAAGTTAAATCTTGCACCCCAAAATACAACATCAATGATTTTTGTATAAAGAAAGTCTTATTGTGTTTCTCCATTGTTTTTTAGTTTATGTCTGTTTGGACAATTACCCTGGTAGGAAACTTTCCATACCAGGGTCTTGTATCTATTAAAGAATATATGACTCAGATCATTGTGGGTACTTACTGGGCTCTTGCATCACTCATATGTATTAATCTATACATTGCCACAATGTCGGAAACCTTTACAAGAGTCCATTCCAATGCAAGTGCTACTGCTAGTCTACACCTTGCTTCTGTAATTACAGAAATAGAGCAGGCTCTAGGATTAAAAGAAAGGAGGAAGGTAGACGAATATTTTAAAAAGCGATGCAATCCTTTGGTAAGTATAAGGCCTTTATACTTGCAAAAATAATTGTTTTATGTTTAATAAATGTAACCAATGTCATATAGGCTAGTGTTATGTATTGAAGCTCCATTTTACAGACTTCATGTGTACGTCAGACAGCTCTTAGTCTTAGTGGAAAAGTAGAAAAGGCTGTAATACACTTTAGAGAGTTACACACGGTATTAAAAAGAAAGATAGAGTAAATAGCAGAGAACAAATGATTTGATACCGATAGATAAAATGCTATTAGTTAATGGAAAAAAGAGATGTTAAACTTGACCTTGGAGTGGGTCAATTAAACGAAGCACCAGGATATGATCTCACAAACATGGATTATTGAGTGTCGAAAGGAAATTTCTGAGAATTATAAAAATCTCATGACAAATTCGATGATGAAACAGAGAACGGAACCAGTAGCTTGAGGAAACACTTTATGGATGTTAGACATAGATCTCTTTCAGTAACCGTTTATGTCAACTCATGTTCAAGATTTCCATGAAACAAAACACAACTGTTTATTAAGAAATAATATGCCTGACTCTACATTTGGCAAAGTGAATATTGATAAGTTGATTTTCATGGGCGATTTGAAATTGTTTGGAAAGGGTGAAGGTAAAATGAATGGTCTTATATGATCTGTTTCTCTAGTAGGCAAGGCACTGGTATAAAATTTGGGATTTAGAATTGTAGCATAATAGTTATTATAAGAAGAGAGTTAAGTAAAACTGTAAAGCTTCAATTTCAAAGTAGTGGAACCATTAAAAAAATTAGTGAAGGATTCATATATTTTGGAATTTTAAAAAATTGTTGGGTGAAAGAGAATAAAATAAACAATATGCTAAGAAAAGAGTACACTGGAAAAGCTATACATATCCATAAATAAAGAATGCATGGTCAAAAAAAGATAAAAGCAGTTAGCTCATGTTAGCTGTTATTTAAGTGGAGAGAAAGTAAATTAGAGGAAATTAATACTGAAGAAAAGGAAGTGATGACAATAAATAAACGAGTTGGATCCAAAAAATGACATTGCAATAGTTTATATAAAACAAAAAAGATGAAAAAGGTGTCGTTGCAAGATTTTACCAAGTCAGATAAGTAACGCCTTTCTCGACATGTAAGGGACTGAAGATAAGCAATATTGGCAGCATTTAGGACTTACTGAAACCAATATGTAATATGTATGGTCGGTAATGCCAGAAAAGTAGGATGTGGGCTGGGACAAGAGTTGACAATGAATGAAAACAGAGAATTTGAAAGGAGGCACCAAAGCTTGAGTATGCAATGGACCAAAGCAGGCTGTGAAAACAAACTACTTTACCTTCAAAGAAGAGAAAAAGGTAAACTCCAACTCTTTTAGAATGTGTGAGTTGAAGGGAGAAAGAATTAACCATGTATTCAGTGAGTGTAACTTGCTCAAAAAGAATGTAAGTGATGGTTTGATACTGTGACTGCGTATTAATACTGGCAACTATGTGCTAAGCACCAAATTAAAAAAGGGGGCCAATGTACGACCAAAAAACCTGAGAGTTTTGTTGGAAATACAAGTCTCAAACTCTAGTTGGATGTAAGCATTCTGTGTATTAACATTTTTGAAGCTAGAACACAAGATTTGGTGTTTGTAAACTATAAAAGAAAAAGAGAATGAGATTATGGAAATGGCTATTCCAGGAGATAGGGTAAACTAAAATAATGAAAAATACCAGCATTCTGGGAAATTGAAAATGGTGATGGTAATCTGAGTGGTGATTGGAGCATTTGGTTCAGTTTTCAATATTCTTAGAAACAAATTGAATGGTATCAGATTCAAAGTCATCTAAATGACAACTTCATTGGATGCACACGTTTCCCTCTGGAAGGTGTTGTCTATTTTTGTTTATTGACTGATTCACGTCTCATAAGAATGATAATAATAACAACAGTAGTAACAAGAGAAGAGGAGAAGTAGAGTAGTAATAAAAGAGATTGGCGAAATACTTTTAGTAACACTAATAGCAATAATAGCAATGATCGTTATTATAATTGTTACTATTTTATTAGTATTAGCATTAATATTGGTTGTTATAGTGGTATGAAATAATTCTGGTATTAGCAACAGTTGTAGCAGAAATAGTTATAGCAGCAGGAATAATAATGGTGTAAACGAAAGAGTAAGATTTGGAGTAGCTTTGACAGGAAAACTGTAGTAGCAAAAGTGGCAGTAGTAGTAGTAATAATAATAGTAGTAGTAGTAGTAGTAGTACTAGTAGTAGTAGTGGAACTACCTGCAAACTTCTACTGACAGAAACACACAGTGGATTTTATCTTTTATATAGAATTTTTATTTTTTATAGTTATGGATTAATAACATATAATAAAAGTGGATTTTTGAAAATAACACGAATAAAATTAAAAAAAAACAATCGAGCTTTCTAATGGATTTTCCCTACTAAAAACTATTTGGTAAAAAGTAGTACTTTAGAAATGCTAAAGAAAGCTAAAAAACCTCTGATTATTGAACAAACAAAAAATTCTTTATATTACAACTTTAACTCAAAGAAAACTCTAATACACCTAACCAAACACATCCATATCTCCGCTCCGATACTCTCTGTCTCTCTCTTTTCTGTTTCTCTCTGCCTCTGCCTCTGCCTCTATCTACCTCCCTATCTGTAATGATCTGACATACATCGAAATTTTGCTTTGCCTTTCATCTATTATTCTGTATTTTGCAAGTGACAAGTTCAGAAACCCTATGGACCACCACCATCTAATGTGAGTAGTCAAATTTTCTTAAAGATTTCCTTTGCGTTAAACGGTTAAAAAACAGTTATTACACACCTCTATAACATAAAAGTAATGGGAGCTTTATTCCCAAAATCGTCAGGGACATTGGTCTTGAAGAATCTGACTCTGGTACTGCAGCTGAACTTGATGGAGTTCCTTGGAGATCCTAGCCTTGACATGTCTATCTGAATCCTCATCAACTGCTATCTTGCTATCAAGGTACGCGAAGTCCTCTAACTCCTCTACTTTGTCACTGTTGATGATGACTGGCCAATCTGTCCGAGCATTCTCTTTTAAAATCTTGTCTCCTTAGCATTTATGTTTAGGCTAATCTGTTTCAGTTCCATTTTGCTTTGGTTTCTTGATACCTGTGTACCAGCAGTGCTATAGCATTTACAAAATTGAGGGCTTTCAATGTTTCAGAAATGACTGTCCACTGTAATCCTTGACTTACATGTTTGGTGCTTTCCTTCATCAGCCATTCAATACAAAGCATGACAAACAAAAAAGATGACAGAGATCCTTGTTTGAAACCTGTCTCAATCTCAAAGCTGGTTGTTAGTTCCATTCCCCAAAGATATCCACTCTTCCTTCTTCCTGCGCTTCTTTCCTAGCAGCTTCTCTCCAGCTTCAGCATCCATTAGATGAAGGTCTCAGTGGTTAGATTCTCTTGGTCCTGAAGTAGCCTCTGTATTTCAATTCCAAATAGAAAAGATTTATTCCACCTCTGTCCCTTTAGGCCTGTCCACATATATCTCGGCAGGCTATCTCTGCACGGCCTTCTTGGTTTCCTCAAGCTTTAGTTTCACTCTTGCGACAAGCATAGCATGGTCACTATTAATGTCAACCCTTGTCATAACTCTAACGTCTCACAGGCTACCATCTCCTGTTGATGAAAATTTGTTTAGTTCAGGTCCATTTGTGTATGTCTTTGTGTTCGAAGACAAGTGTCTTGTCAGCAATGACCAAGTGGTTAATGTATGCACAGCTTGACCAAACCCTTTCTGTTTTTGTTTCTGCTGCCAAATCAATGATTTCCCATCTTGGATTCCCTACATGTGCTTCAGATCTCCATTCCATGCCACTTCGGTAGTTGTGTAATAGACGATGACTTTAAGCTTTGCATTTGAGTAGTTGGTTCCTCCTAATATGAGTCTCTCATTCATTGGCCTCCACTCCATCATGCTCTTGTGCCCTTCTCTGTTCATAACCAAAGGTAATCCTCAGTCATGTTGACCGTTATCTCTCGAGACCAGAAAAGGGTATGCCGTGACTAGTAGCTTTTTGCCTGATTCCAGTCCCTGCCAATATAGTTTCTCCAACTCTCAGAAAACACAAGTTGTTAGTCTTCATCTCTCTAACCACTTAAACTAGTCGACAGGTATGGTAGAGTGTTTAAACATTCCAGCAGCTCACTCGTTGTGTAGTCATAGGTGCAAGGACATTTCCCATCGGATTGTTTGCTCGCTGTCGGATTCGGATGCCAGCCTTCATACTACCAATATTTTGACCTGTGCTTGTCATTCCTTTTCCCTTATTAATACCTCAGATGTTGGTTTCTGAATCTCTTTGAATTTTTCACATAAGTAGGTTGCTAGCCCATCTCCTTTCTCATCCGGATTTAGGACCGGCTACGGCGGAGTTTTTCTTTTGTGTTGTATCATAGTAAGTAATGATAGATTCTTTATTTCAAATCTTTTGCAATTCCTTCACGGTGAATTTGACAGCTTTTAATGCTACAGGAACACACATACATTCAGTTTGTAAAGTTTTAAATTGGATAAACTATCCTTTGGAAAAAAAGATAATGTTAATCCGAATAAGAAGTCAAAGGTTTCCTCCTGTTTCTTTACTCCAATAATTCCATTTGTGCATTGATCTCTGTTTGTATTTATCATTTTGGAGACCATGAAAATAAACAGTCCTAACACTAGTATACTTGTCAATTATTATCTCACAGCATTTGTCTCAAAATTCCCATCACGTTTGTTAGAAGTAGGTAAGGGTATTTATACCATATGCCATATAATAGACACAGTAAATTTTATCCTACATCTGTCCATCTAAACCATTTCATCATCATCATCATCATCATCATCATCATCATCATCATCATCATATTCGGTTTAACGTCCATTTTACATGCTAGCATGTGTTGGACGATTTCTTGAAATTGACTTCCATGTTATCCTATCCTTCACCAGGTCTCTGCTAACACCTTTTTCTTTCAGATCCATCCTTATCACTTCCTCCCATGTTTTCTTTGGTCTTCCTCTGCCAGTGGTTCCTGTCACCTTGATTGATTGATTTAGCGTTGGAAAATATTTTACAAGTATGATAATTTATTCAATTGATCCAAAAGTATTAAACCGCAGTGTTTGATGCTCTTTCTATCATCTTCCACTGACAATAATAAAGATTATTCATGACAGTAGGTGTATTGAGCAAAAAACTCTATACTCTTCATTTGAATTGCAAAACGTTTTAAACTTTTAAATATAAAATTAGTTTCATAGTAATACTGGCAAGAGCAAATTATCAAGATAAGATTGAATCTGGTAATTATTTTATGTATTTAATATTAATAATCAGTTTATAGTCACTAAAAATGCAGGCTACCTACTAAACTACCAATATTAAAGTTTGCATTTTCAAGAAAGCTCTTTTCTTACTCTGGTACCAAATTATATAACTATCTTTCAGTAATTATTCATCAAGAAAGAGATTTTAATAAGTTTGTATTATATATATATATTTCTAAACACTTAAGGGACCTTTAATTATTTAACATTTTATCCATTTTAATTTGTAATTGAAACTCAAGTTTTCTTGATTACTTCTTTGTGAAAAACTCAAATTAGGCTTTTAGTCCTCGCAACCTTTTCAGCCTAATTTTTTGTAGCATGCCTCAGTTTTAGCATACAATCCTCGTGTGGTTTTCTTTCCTTTTCAGGCCTTCCCATTTTAAGTTCTTTATTTCTTTTGACGGTTACATATGCAATTTTTTTATGTATTATACTCTTACGTTTTTTTTTCAACAAGACCTACATTACAGAGTGGCTATCCTGTATAACCATTTGTTAAACAAAACAAATAAATAAAAAATTAGATAAATAAGTAAATACCTATTTAAATTAATGCTTAAATGAAGAAATACTAAATAAATAAATAAATAAATAAACAAATAAATAAAAAAATAGATAAATAAGTAAATACCTATTTAAATTAATGCTTAAATGAAGAAATACTAAATAAATAAATAAATAAATAAACAAATAAATAAAAAATAGATAAATAAGTAAATACCTATTTAAATTAATGCTTAAATGAAGAAATACTAAATAAATAAATAAATAAATAAATAAATAAATTCTTTGATGGCTAATGGCATTGTCAAACAGTGAATATTGAGTATCTCATAAACCTGAAAAACGTTTCAAACAGGAGCAGGTACAAGCCACGTTAAAGTCGTTGCGTGTCGAAGGACGATATTTTAGGAAAACAGTTCCCCACCTCTCATATTATATGTCATCAGAGTTTGGAAACACAATCATCGCTGTTGTGTACATAGGCTCATGTAACCCGCCAGGTAGGTAAGCAACAAAGCTTGGGTCCAGGGTTGCGAGATTAAAATTCATAAAATCCCATTAACCTTCAAAATTTCCAATATCTCAGGATAAAATCCCAAATTTGGCAACTGTGCCTGGATTATTCAACGAAGCTGCAACTTTGGTCACGTTCTTTTTTAAAGAAATTCCAAATCATAATATTTTCATTGGTTTAAAAACCATCTACAATGGAGTTAGCAAAATGGAATTATCTGCCTTTTTGATTGGTAAAAGAACTGAAATTATTCAGACTCCCTTCTTTTCATTTAAACATGGCGATAGGGTCTGCTCTCAGGACTAATAATAAAGTAGTTTTCCTGTCAAAACAATTAAGCTTAAAAGCGTTAGTTCATGGGAACACTTAATTATTTAATTAGAAATCGCAGTAAACCAGGAAGAAATTTTGCTCCAGAGATTTGCATCCCCGAACATATTTATAGCATAAAAGCAAAATAGAAGTTTAATGTCGTATTGTCCATCTTTGTCTAAAAATGTGCACAAGTGGCTGGGTTCAAACTTAAATAAAAATTAGAAAGCATGATGTTAAATTTGATGAATGGAAAAACCATGAATGAAATTTAAAGTTTTAAAATTTTGAAATAGCCTCTTTGGTTCAGACAGCTTCTCTTTTTTGAATTGAATTTGGAGCATTAAGAACATGATGATGTTTTGAAAAATATTGCCTATTTTTAGGTAGCTACGTATCTATCCAGCCTAACTTTATTATATTTGTAGCTTAGCTTTACCTACACATCTAGGATAAATTAATTAGATTTGTTTTAGTCTCCTCGTAACCCCAGAAAACTAATGCACTATTAGCAATTTTGGCCGCTAGGGACTTCGTAAAAGCCTAAGCTTTAAGGAGATGTGCCCCAAATCTAATATGGGCTTACAAATCTCCCATTTGCTATTGACACCATCTTACGGACGTTTTTGATACTCTTTAAGCGTTTTATAATAAGTATATAACATAAAGTGTATTAGCCACTGCAAGTATGTCCACATCATTATTTAGGACACAATGTTAACAATTCCTGGCTTAAAAAATAACATATTCTATTATCTACCACGAAGGAATAAATATTTTCCTCAAATTTTCTATACAGTTTAATGATTATTCTTTTAGTAATAATAGATCGATTTATTTTACCGCTATGGATTATCAACGTGCTGTTTGATTTCTTTAAGTGATTTTTTTCGTGATGTTTTTTATAAATTTCTTTCAAGGTTATCTTTGAAAATAATGATCCTTCTGATGTTATCGATCCACATACAGAAATGTTAAACCAATTAATATTTGACTTCAATACTGTTTTTGATAACACAAAGACCACTATCCAAAACGCTGAAGCCAAGACAATAACGAACAAAACCAGATTAAAAAAGCTGGAAAAAAAGGCAGCCGATACGAAGTCTCTTTTGGAAATAGTAATGAAACAACACTGCGAAATATACTATAGAACTGTACGCAAAGGAAATTGTCGAAGTAAGCTATTGCTAAGAAATGTAATGTCTTACGTTAAAAATTTTGAATGTTTCTCTACTGAGTTCTTGCCTTTTAATATTCGTGCGTAAACCATGTCCAATAAATAGCCTTTGTCAAGTTTTTTTCCCTTATCTCCCTTTTTTTTTCAATTAAAAAATCACCTCTTAAGGGACCATTATGGAAATAAGGTCGGTTTGACCTTTTAATGTTATCCCTGCCACTTCAATTAGGGGTGACCTGTAATTATTTTTATTTTAACTCAAATTGTAATATTTTTATGCAACATTCTTTTTAGTATTAATTTATACAAAAGTTTGTAAATTAACTTTAAATTGTAATTTATTGACTTTCTAGGCCTTTCTTTCTTTTTTTTAAAACATTTGTAAACATTTTTCATTTTATGTTTGTGGCAAATAAAAACTTACTTACTTACTTACTTTCCCTTAAGCAGGAGAATAAGGAAGTGATTCCGTTTGACTTCCCAGAAAATTAGTCCTTTTTGTTAATATATCAGCCTTAATTTTACTGAATACTCTAGAAAATCTTACATGGATACGGTTTACAAGTTTCAGTAAGGACTAAATGGTAAAAATATTGTTATAATATATGATATTGAAGACAGAGAACACCAAAAAGCTGAGACAGTATCCTTGTGATTGATATTATATCAGTAACTAATTCAATTTCCAAGAGGTACCTGGTTTTATACCTACAGTAAATACTAAATTCAACCTTTTTTTTTTTAAATTGGTAATTTTTTTGGTGTTCTTTCCAAAGCCGCAAAGCCACAAAATCGCTTAATGTAAGGAAAGATGAAGAAAGAAAAGATAAATTCAAACAGAACAAAGTCACTATGGAGTCAAAAAATGCAAGTAATGAGAAGGAAAACAATTAGATGGAAAGAAGTTCTAAAGCAGAGCCATTCGACAATAGAAGCTATAATCATAGAAAGACTTCCTTAAGTTTGAAAACACAACAGTATTTGGAGAAAGATGCTGTCAGTTGTATTGCTACAGACGTATTTTCTCCAGAGGCATCCAAAGACAAAGAACACGTTAATTGGAATTAAATTAAGCTATTTAGGGCAGAAAAGATCTTAACCATAAAGAAAGTAAATGTTCTAAATATCACTCTCAATCATTATCAACTCTATTCTCTTCATAGCTATAGATTAACAATTCTATTTCGATATTCTGAATGCATCTTTTCTTTATTGTTTTGAAAGAGCCAAAGGGTTCCTTAATTGAGAGTTTCATGGCCTCAACCTTACGTACTTTTAATATTGCTAAGACATTCAATCGCTCTTGAGACATTTGGGACAATGTTTGAGATGTCTTAAATCTAAAAACGCTCTGTTTAGGTTGCGGATGGAAACAGGCAGAGTTAATATTATAGGCAACGATTGTTAACCACAGTGATTATTGATCGAGTCACTGCATCTCTGAAAAGAAAATTAACAATGCATTGACAATCTTCTAAACTAGCTTCTTTCAGTCTCGATTGGTCAATTAGTATATCCGAAGCTTCAACCTTGTATCATCTACATTTTTATCAAAAATTGTAAAATGAATGTGGGTGATTTTTCCTCCAAAATGATAAATTGTTCCACTTCGCTAGGGTGTTGTAAAGCTATTTAAATCACTCAGTCAACCCAACAAGCATTCTATTCATAATGAAGCAAGCAATTAAACTTGAAATAATCTTCTACAGTAGCCCTAAAAGAAAGCTCTATTGTCTTTCACTATTTGCTAAGAACTTTGTATTGTCTGTATAGTCAGCATTCTTCGAATAATTTATTTGTAGCAACAACAGTTAGGATTGATTCCTATATGTGCACAAGAAACGTGCACTTCTTCCTCCATCTTATGCAGACTGTAATCACTTGCTAGCTTGAAGTAACCAAGTTGCTCCAAACAAATTCAAACTGCATCTGTCAACGATTGTGCATAGGTTCCCTAAAAGCGTAAGTAAAAGGGAACCGTGCGGACTGACAATAACCGCATTTTTCCCAATATTGTTTTCTTCAACTGTGTCAAATTTTTCCAACGATTTCAAAATACCATTGTAAATATTGATGAAATAATGGGAATAGTAAGTAATGGACAATGCAAATCGTCGTCTTCTTCTTCTTCTTCTTCTCCTTTTTCTTCTCCTTCTTCTTCTCCTTCTTCATCTCCTTCTTCTTCTCCTTTCAGCCTTTTCCAACGGATCGGGTCAGGTCTGCCAATGGACAATGCAAATGATAGCTTGCAAATCTACCATTTCTATTGTCCAATAGGAGGCAGAATGTAACTTAAATACTCTGATTAATTGTTCTATTCCTCGTCTTTGACACTGGCAAATCAAGTAATTGTGTTACAAAAGTTGGTTTTCATGGCATCTTGACTCGCAGACTTGATCTCGTGGGTATGGCAATGGACATACATTGTCTGACCTTTCTGCTCAAAGACTTTTTCAGAGACCATTTACATGGCCATATACATTTGATGCTCTATCATAGCATTTTCCCTGACATTAGCTGATATCCAAGTGAAAATCTTTTGACATGCAAACAGTGTATCACTTATAATAGTTGACAGTTCCTAAAATCCAAAGAGTCATTGGCGTATGTTTTAAACTGGTTAAATTTTCGAAAAAAACCAACTTTTCTTCTCCTTATTGAAAACATCTGAGAAGTTATCCATTATAATTCTCAAGTACTCTGCAAACTTCTTCTAAACTGCCTGTACGAACATAACAAAATATATGTTCTTTTTCATTTTTAAAGGATTGCCAGGAGTATTTTTCTTTATTTTTTTAGCAAATTCTAGTTCATTTGGCTTACCTGTTGCT
>RDPX01000174.1:723947-734040 GCA_003991215.1 Morbakka virulenta | reverse complement strand
GAACAACTTTTGAGTGCAGCTAGAAGATCGGACATGGAAGTGAAGGAAACAGTGAAACAATATAAAGATCAAAGAGCAAAAGAGCGCAAGAAAAACTGGAAGGAAAAAGTCCTACATGGCCAATTTATTAGACAAACTGAGGAGATTGCTGGAGAGGAAAGGTGGAAATGGTTAAAAAATAGTGGCATTAAGAGGGAGACCGAGACTCTCATCCTAGCAGCTCAAGAGCAAGCTATTAGGACGAACCTTATCAAAGCCAAAATCGACAAAACACAGGAGGACAGTAGATGTAGAATGTGCGGCAAGGTTGATGAAACTATTAATCATCTCATCAGCGAATGCAGCAAAATGGCGCAGAAAGAATACAAGAATAGACATGATTGGGTTGGGAGAAGAATCCACTGGGACATATGCAGGAAATTTGGGGTACATGTAAGCGAGAAGTGGTACAACCATAAGCCGGAAAGTGTGATTGAAAATGATACTTGCAAGGTACTGTGGGACTTTACCATACAGACCGATCATGTAATTGAAGCTAGAAGGCCAGATTTAATTTTGATCAAGAAGGAGGACAACAACTGCATCATCGTTGACTTTGCCATCCCATATGATACCCGTATAGAGCAGAAGGAGAAAGAGAAAGTTGAGAAATACCAGGATTTAAAGAGAGAACTCCAGAAAATATGGAACATGAAGGTGAAAGTAGTACCCATAGTCATCGGGGCGTTAGGAACACCACCAAAAGACATCAAAAGAAGAGTAGAAGAGCTGGGAATTGAGACCAGAATTGAAGAGATGCAGAAGATTGTAATCTTGCAATCTGCACGAATCCTGAGAAAAGTCCTTGAAAATTGAGGAGACTTGCTGTCACCAATATCAAGGAGACATTACCGCTGAATGAAATGACATCTTATCAGTGTGCGATAATTCTATAATAATAAAAACAAGAATTCAAAAGTATCAAAATTCTCCATACTTGTAGTATCAAGCCTGCAGCTCTGCATAAAAGTAACACTGCAGTATTCGATACCAAAAGCAAACAATGAACAAACTGCAATATATAATAAATAGGATATATGCGATAATATATATATATATATTTTTTTGTTTTTAAAGTGAGACATAAAGGGCAGACAGAGGGAGATTTTTCAAAACAAGAACTAGAACTCTTATGGGTGATATAGCCTGGCGTAGCAACAAATTTTGTCCTCCAATCACAACTTCTTATTTATAAAGCGCTAATGTTTGTCTGTCAGTCACTCACTCACTCACTCTGTCTGTCTGTGTGCTCAGGGTTGGCGTCCAAACGGGTGGACCGATCGCAGCCAAACTTGGCACGAACATGGAGGAACATCCGGGAAGTGACTTAGGCCTACCGAAAGTGACGTTGGAGTCAAATGTGCATTTTGAAGACACTTAGCTGATTATAAGAGGCACAGTATTTGTCCAATCGACACCAAACTTGGATGAAACCTCCATGGAAACGCACGGGAGAAAATGGGGGCACAGTAAGTGACGTCATGAAACAGAAAGTAGCCTTTCTGGACAAGAAGTAGAGCTTTTTCCGGCCCTTGAGACATCCGATTGCGCCGAAACTTTGCGGGAGGCTATAGCTCAGCCTAACAGACAACAGAAGGACTAAAACAGAACCGGACATGACCTCGCTTAACCGGACGGGACCCAACAGGAAGTAAGGCAGTTTGGGCATTAGGAAGCTCCGATCACTGAGAATCATGGTGGGAGGCTACACGGCTGCCTATCTATCACAATGAAAGAACTAAAATAGAACAGGACGTGACCTCACCAAATCGGAAGTAAAGCTGTTTCAGCCCCTTGAGACCTCCGATTGCAGCAAAACTTTGCAGGAGCCTATAGCTCAGCTTCATAAACATTGAAAGGTCTAATACAGAACCGAAAGTGACCTTAACTAAGCGAAAGTGACCCTCTAAACAGAAAGTAAGACGGTTTTGTGAACTAACAACGCAGGGGAGAAAATAGGGGCACAGGAAGTGACCTTTCTGGACAGAAAGCAGAGCTGTTTCCAGCCCCAGAGACCTGCAATTGCAGCCAAACTTTGCGGGAGGCTACAGCTCAGCCAAAAGGAAGTGACCTTATAAAGCTGGAAGGTGGGTTGTTTTAACATTACAAAGCTCCGATTTCGACAAAACTTGATAAGCCTAATGAACACAATGAGAGGACTGAAAAAGAACAGAAAAAAGTTATCCAAGAGTCGGTACAAAAACAAACACAAGGGAATCCCCGAGCGAAGCCGGGTACTCTGCTAGAATGTATATAAAGTATATTTTCCATTCTTCAAAACTGCTAAGTCTTCAGAAGCATTGCTGTTGCTTTAAAACTGCAGTTGTCAACAGATTAATAGGAAAAACGCAACAGTCATCATTCACTTTGCCCATTTAAAACAGTATCAACATGAGATCAGGGCTTACACAAATTTCGTTCTTTTTCCACAGAATTTAGGAATGTTGGTTCACGCCTAGTCCAAATCTAAATAATGTCATGGCATTTTGATATACCCTTGTAACATAGTCGGCACACTCTATTGGATGAGAGTTTCATGTGGTCATAAAATGAACTAAAATTTTAGCTGAAAATAAGTGTATGTTACTACAAATGTAGAAAATGGACACAATGCTTCAGAGAATAGATACTTAAGGAACACATTTCACTTTCACTCTTTTCCTCAGTTTCGATGCACAGTTATTATGCATTGATTCTTATGCACATTTAACAAAATACGTCCAATTTTCTTTTTGAAAAATTAAGGTATTATAATACTAATCAGCAACGTTTTGTTGGCATGAGTTCTTCATTTTGAAAATATACCAGATTTTAACCCGTGTTTTGGTAATCGAAACATATATTTTAAAAATGCAAAGCATACAATAAAAGAGTTCGTACAGAATGAAAATGAGAAAAAAATCATTGACTTTGACTAGTGACATTAAATAGCCTTTTTAGTTACGACGAACAAAGGAAAGCACAACAGGTACAATCAAAAAACAGAAATTGAATATTCTCATATTTAATCTTTGAAGCTTATATTAGTATATATAGAAAAAAGTGAGTGTGTTTGTTTGTTTGAAGTAAGTTTATGAGAAAACTACTGAACCTGGGATGCTGAAATTTGGAGTGTGAGTCTATCTTTATCCGTGAGAGGATCTGAGATATAAAAGGAAAAGGCTAATCTCGGAGGTTATCCTTAGGTAGGGGGCGGCCAATTCCATTTTCAAGGTAAAAGAGGCCTCCAATCAAAACATTGAATAAAGTAAAAAATGTTCAGCTCCCCCGAAAACCCATAATTTACTATAAAGTAATCTCCTTGACCGTATAATTTTTTTTTCGGTAGTGTGGTGGTGAGTATCCCCACCTGTTAGACGAGAGACCAGAGATCGATTCCCCTCCGGTGAGTACTTTCCTTTTGTTTTTAATCTTCTTTTTTTGCCAATGTATTGCCATAGCAGTTTGTATTTGAAGTTCTAACATCATATTTTGTAAGATTACCAAAGTTAAAATTACCTATAATTTCTGTACCACATCCCAAGTGTCAAGGTAGTTGCAGTTTTTTGAACTTAAATGGTCTACCATCACATTTCTAAGCAAGCAATAACTTACAATTATCTTGATAGGCCCTTTTTAGCCTAAATTGCATTTATTTACCCAAGCAACGCCGGGTACTTCTGCTAGTTGCTAATAAATGTATTAAAGGTTAATTACCTTTTCGCAGTGTACGTAGGCCAGTTCGTAACCGCATTTGGTTTTGCATTTCAGTAAGTAGTTCTAGCTTTGCTGTTGCTTTTACCAAATTCTCCTTTACTGTTTGCAATTGCCTTTCATTTTCCTCAAGCACCCTGGCTGCATTTTGCAAACGTCCCATAAATCGATCCTTTAGTTTTTTCACATCACGAGTGAGGTTACTTAATCCTTCTTTTACTGCGTCAACGGTACCAGTTTTGTGCCCTGGGTCAAAAACTTCCTGCAGTGAACATAAAGAAAGAAGTATTTAATGCAGCTTAGCTGCTGAATACACTTCTATATGGGAATTACTACTTAACAATAATATTATTTGACAATAATAAAATACAAGAAAGAAGCAAAAAACATCGCTTCACATTTTCGTTCGTTTTAGTACATCGTTTTATCAACGGTCTCCAATATTAGCATCAAACTAGTTTCTAAAAGTGCCACTAGCAAGGGGTTCCCTTCAAATCATTACTCTCTTAGATCGGGAAAATTCCTACTTGATAGACCACAATATAAAATCTGAATCAATCTACTTGGGTGAATTTTTATTTTAGTATCGTGAAATAATTTATCCTACTTTATGGTCTCAAAATACCTAATGATGATAATTAACCATCAAACCAAGTTTTAAAGGTTTATTATTTCAAAATAACACACATAAAATAAAACTCAGATTTGGAGAATAATCCAGAAGGAAATGAGAATTCATGAAAAAACAAATAAACAAAATCCCAAACAGCTCTGCTACATTAAGTAAAATTATAATTTAACTTAGTAAAATAATCATAATCGAGCTGCTAATCAGTCAAACAAAGATACATAAATGAGCCATACTACGGCCATTGCAATATAAAGATAAAGAAATACACTATATTTAATGTTGATGCGTTGAAATATGACGCGCTGAATGCCGAAACGCTGAATTGGAATGCGCTGAATGCTTCATTAGGGTAAAAAGTGACGCGGCGAAAGCTGATGCGCTAGAAAGGGACGCGCTGAATCATACAACCCTTTTCAGATTGTAGCTGTTTTAGCTAAGGTACTTCAAGAGCAATTGAAAAGATAGGACTGAATCTGCCGTATTGAGTTGCTTCATTAGGGTAAAAAGTGACGCGGCGAAAGCTGATGCGCTAGAAAGGGACGCGCTGAATCATACAACCCTTTTCAGATTGTAGCTGTTTTAGCTAAGGTACTTCAAGAGCAATTGAAAAGATAGGACTGAATCTGCCGTATTGAGTTGCTTCATTGCCTCGAGAAGATGAGATGATAATACCGCAGAAGGTTCGTATTAGGCAGAAAATCAGAACTGTAAATAACTAAAATCCAGATTTCCACTCCTAATAATGTCATATTATTTCTGTATAAATTATGTACTAAGAAAGTCTGAATTACGNTGCTTCATTAGGGTAAAAAGTGACGCGGCGAAAGCTGATGCGCTAGAAAGGGACGCGCTGAATCATACAACACTTTTCAGATTGTAGCTGTTTTAGCTAAGGTACTTCAAGAGCAATTGAAAAGATAGGACTGAATCTGCCGTATTGAGTTGCTTCATTAGGGTAAAAAGTGACGCGGCGAAAGCTGATACGCTAGAAAGGGACGCGCTGAATCATACAATCCTTTTCAGATTGTAGCTGTTTTAGCTAAGGTACTTCAAGAGCAATTGAAAAGATAGGACTGAATCTGCCGTATTGAGTTGCTTCATTGCCTCGAGAAGATGAGATGATAATACCGCAGAAGGTTCGTATTAGGCAGAAAATCAGAACTGTAAATAACTAAAATCCAGATTTCTACTCCTAATAATGTCATATTATTTCTGTATAAATTATGTACTAAGAAATTCTGAATTACTTTTTATTTACAATACATATTAATTAGGGGATCAAAGTAGCCAATTTCATACATTTATTTGCATTAATCAGTTATTGAACTCTCAAACGACATTGTAACCAAATAGTTACAATGTCTTCAATGACTTTATCTATATTACATTTGAATGAGTCAGCTCTATAATCATTTTAGCATAAGAGTAAACTATCCTTACAGAAAACTAGAAGGGGTTCTCTGTGCTGCCCATGGGACTTGGGTAAGTTGACAGGGTAACATTAAGAAATATGTTAAATCGAAATCAAAATCTGAGTAATTCGTCCTATTTATTTTTGGATAGTAGGTCTCTATCTTTGAGAAGTGACTTTCATTATCTCCCTTTTAAAAGGCTGCAGAGTACCTTAGCACCAATACTAAAATTCATTACCAAAAGCTTACACATGTTTATTTTTAAAAAAATGACGGTTTATATTTCTTAAACAAAGGAAAGTAGGGTCCAATTATTAAATTAAAAAATATTTATCGTTTTATTCTTAGACAAATATGCGGGAGCTTCAGGTAATTTTATTTATCATCTAGTATTTGCTCAAACTAACACCCTGGTACCACATTTTAGCTTTCTATCTTGCCAGGTTAAATTCATTTTTCGATTTTTGTTCTCTTTCCTCTCTACCCCTCTATCACAAACACACACAAGTTCCCCATTTCAGCCCTGGCGACTGCTCCAGTGTTTGTAAAAAGTCCCATAGCCTGTGCGTGACTCAGGGCTGCATAGTACCCCAACACAAAATTTTAACTTATAGTTGGCCTAGTTAAATTCACCTTTTGAGTTGTAGGTTATAATCTTGGTCAATGGATCAACAAGACGAAGATCCCCTTGACAAAGTATCGTAAAAATTACATATCAGACCTCGTTTTCTCCCCTGAAGGAAAATAAGAGGTTATGAGGGCTGGGAAAAATATGCTAAAATATGTTAACATGATGAATATAGCCTATATTATATGCATAATATAGCATATCTTTTGTTTAGTACAAGGTTGAAAAATGACTTGATATTGCATTTCTGCTGTAGTCTTTCCCTAGTTAAATTTCGTTTCTGATTGAAGGTCTCTATTTGGGAATGGGCACATATGACCTATTTTCTCTGACGGCTGCCCCAATGATGAATTGAAAAAGTCATAGCCCATATTCTACTAGGGTATCTTCACAATGAATCCGAGGTTTCTGCGCTCTCTTGTGTGCTATTCCGTTTGGACAACATTTTAAATAGCAAGTGTTGCCCAAAAATTATTATGTCATGTCATCAAATTGGAAAATCTTTCTGATGGTATGACGAAAGAAATCCCTTTGTCAACTTTCAACCATAGATCTTCTCCACTCAATCTGGTACAGCAATCTTCCGTTGCTTATAAATGCAGTCCATAATACCTCTTGTCTTCTTGCTGATGGACCAAATTTCGCAATTAAACATTAAAACTGGATATAAATAACATTTGAATACTTTGAAACTAGCCCTAAAGCTGATGTTCCACTTTAGATTAGGCGTTTATTAAAGGAAATAAGGTAGGCAGGTATTTATTTGATAGTTATGTAGTAATTATTCCAATATTCGCTCCTCTAAATAATAAATAAAGACATGGTAGGCATTAGCTTCAATATTATCCTTTATTTGTCATTTATAGTAAGAAAGGATAGAAACACTATCTTTGCTAAGCACCTGATTACACAAACACATACACACAGACTTCGAATTATATATGTATAATTTAAGTAAGGATTTCAATTGTACCTAATTTGTAATACAACAACTTAATGCTACTAACTTAACAAGGTTTTTCCATCAAGATTCACGCTTCTCTTAATAGAGATATCAGCATAGTTGTGAGATTCATTGGTAATATCCTTGTTCTTGTAGTTAAAAATAATCATTCACTAAATTGTTTCATTACACCAGATGTTCAACAAGTAAAAAAGGCATATTACTTACCAAAGGGCTACAATGTTTAGAAAAATACTTTTTAAATTTTGCCTTCATATTATCAGAGAGACTTTGTTCGATTTCTGTTATCACAGTTGCAAGTTGTAAAATACTATTAGCTTTAGCATTTGAGTAGACTCTGCTAAAAGTTTCTGTCATAAGAGCAATATACAGATTTACACAAATAAGTGATACAACAGCCCAATATGATCCCACGATTATCTGCGCCATATATTCATTGATGGCAACAAGACCTTCGTATGGAAAATCAGCAACCAAAGTTATCGACCAGACAGTCATAAACTGGAAATTAAAAGAAATGAAATAAGAATAGTAAACAGAAAAGAAATATTCCAAACAAACTTACACTTTTGACTGTATTAAAGGTTTTCCTTGCTTGCATATTAAGTCATTTAAGCATAGAAAATATCAAAATGAAAGCAAACTGTCTAAATTTCCCTCTCTGAGAAGGTTTATATTGTCCTTGTTAAGCGCCAGGGACTTATCGATAAACTTAATCAGCAAATATCTAAATACCATCGTAGAAACAGATATTCAAAAGAAAATTTACAGTACAAAATTTTCAATAGGAAAACTGTGTTTATTTTTTATTGTTATAAAGCATATTTACAAGTCCCAAAAGGTATTATTTAGCTGTAGCCTGATGAATGTTCTTGGAGCATGCAACCTTTTGTAAAGTGGTTACAAAGCGATTATAAAGTTGTGGTTTGTGGTTGTAAGTAAGTTAGGTACTTATATATTCATTTCATCCCATTAAGAACTCTTGTTAAAATAGCTTTCTGCAAAGTCAAATAGATTCAACCCATGACATTTATGAAAAAAGGAGAGGAGAAGTCCACTCGGAATCTCAAATTCGTTTGCAATGTTACATGAACTTTGACCTTCTTAGTGGCAAAAGGTCAAAATTTAATTTAATTACGTTTTCATTATGTTTAGTTATGAGCCTTTATGATTGTTATATGCAGTCTAGATACATACAGCTCAATGTTATATTGGGAAAGAGGAGATATTTTTGGAATTCTGGTACTATGATAATAGAAAGAAAAATAAAGCACCATTTGAACAATGCAATTAGAGTTACGTTTATCTTGATTGAAGTCTTGCTCGGTAATGGCTTGAACCAAGAAACCAAAATGAAAATTGAATAGAAATAGCCTCTAATGTTCCCAAGTGGATGAAAGACCTTGTTAATGAATTTTCTTGAAGTGTTTGATCTCGAAACGTTACTGCATTTGCGTTCAAAAATAGATGATGCCTTCAGTAGAATCTTAATTTACAACTTGGTAAATGACCTCCATTGCCTTTTCTCTAGAACATGATTAGCACACCTTCTTTGTCTGTAACTATTACATTAGTTCTCTTTCATTCTATCAGTCAATCTTGAACAGCTACGGCGTAGCTTTATAGCATCATATCTCTTCTTTAATCTGAAAACAACCGTAATTAAATTTATAGTAGCTTCGTTCTCCTTTGTAGCTGAACAAAAGCTATTGGGAAACGAAACATTACCTGGGGTGGAATAACACAACAATATTCTGTAATTTGGTAATTTGATTTTCGATTTGATGGAAATCAGCCTGAGTTAATAACATACCAACGGAATTGATAAAAAAATAGGAAGAAGTTGTGATCAGCTTTCTCATGGTCATCTGCAGCATAAAAATTTGCTCTAAAACACTGGACCACGAAAACTTGGGGTCACCTTCTATTCCAGGTAATGTTTTTGTAGAACTCGTGAATCTAGCGACTAAATCAGTTGCATTTTGCTTTGAGGACGTTATGTACCAAACAATTGATGTTGTAGACGTGGAATGACCACCGGATTTGGCTTTAACTAATATTTTTAGCGTATTTTGAAAATCATTATTGGATCTACATATGTGGGTGATATTATGTATTTTAGATTCGGCTTTGACACTTTTGCTACATTTCAAAATCAACAAGACACCACTAGTTTCGTGATAAATCATAATAACCTCTATCCATCCTTTGCGGTTACCGCTGAAAAAGAAGATGATCGTTTTCTGCCATTTCTTAATGTTTCCTTTTTAAAAAGTCCACCCTTTTTTAAAACAAGTGTGTTTTGAAAGCCAACTTTCAACAGGCAATATCGGCAATGGAACTTACTCAACAAAACTCATGAAAACGGCACTTTATCTTCCTATCATTATCTGTACTTACTTACTTATCCTCTGTGTTCTGCTTCTTTGGTAGTCGAGGACATCCCATAGATGCAATCAGACCTTCGTTGAAACATTTCCAGTTCTTCTTCTCTCTTGCTTTTTACCTTAGGCTCTGGAGCTGTTTTCTGGTACGGAGTTGCCCAAGTCCGGAGTTTTTGATGTCTTCACGGATGGTGCTGAGAAGATTTGTAGAGTGGCGTCCTATTCTGGATTTATACATTGTTGCTCCTGATATGGCGAATTCAAGGGCTTTCTGGATGGGGGAGTTGATGTCCATGCGTAGGACATGACCTAGCATAGACCATCTTCGCTTTGCTACTAGTG
>RDPX01000174.1:701645-718086 GCA_003991215.1 Morbakka virulenta | reverse complement strand
TTTTGCATTCTTTCCTTGAGACCATGATCTCAAGGTCTCAACACAGGTTTTGCACACTTTGTAAGGAGCCCAATCCTTGTCTTGGTCTCCAAGTGGTACTTTGAAGTAAGCCAAATACACATTCTTAACAAAGTCAGTAATGTTGCGCCTCTGATTCTTCAAAGTAAAGCTCCAACAGATGTAGCAAAATTTATTTGGATCACTTAAACACTGTCTTCTGTGAGATGTAGAGGCCATTGTTAGGTCAGTAACACATCCTGTAGACGATGAAAAGTTTGTTAGCTACCTGAGTTCTTCCTGGAATTTCTACCCAACCTCCCACACCTTAGGCATTGTTTCACAAAAAAACCCAGCAGAATAATAACAATATATAAATAAATTTAGTGATAAAATCAATAAAAAAACACCTGCAAACTAGTGTTGTGTAAGTTGAAATCTGTTTGTTTACTTTCGTATCATAAAAATGGTTATGTTATGTATGTTCTAAGAAAACAGAAATTTTCTTCAGTTTATTGAGAGACTAAATGAAAGGTAAATTCATTAAAATAAACCATACAATCAGGGCATTTTTTGCTACACTATTTGATAGGATATTATTTTCTTAAAAATTCATGAAAAAATATAAATATGTATGGCGCAAAAGCTTGGTGTGATAGAGAAAATCTAACATTAGATTTGAATTCAGTACCTTCAAATTAGTCTAAAACTGTTCTTAAATTCCATGCCAGAGAAAAAAAAAGTTTCTTTGTTTACCAGTGTGATTCACTCCAGGAAAATTATAGCATGGCTTCTTTTCACAGTTTATACTGTTAAAAGAATATAGTTTCCTCATTTTAATACAATTGTACTTCTTCAGATGTCTACAGTATGTTTTCGAAAGCTTACGTTTTATCAACATATTGTTTATTGTTTATATCAGTTGTTTGTGTTTCATTCTTATTTCGGCTTTTATGATAGAAGGGACGATTTGTGAGTCATTGTTGTTCCTTTCCCGACCAATCGAATAAATCGAAATATAACACTAGATGCTAGAAAATGAGCTGAAAACACTGTAGGAACTTTATTTAGCCCCTTTTCATTTCGACACCACTCTCCACAGACTTTCCCTCTAATCATAAGTTTTGCAATAAGCTTCCTCTATATAAAGTCATGCCCTTATTTCGGATACCAAAGGAGACATGAAAGAAGGTACAAATAGTTAGCTCTAAACAAGCACTCTTTTTCAATACCCCTATTTCTAACTTTAGGTGCCTAAGAGTTGCACGTTTTCTGTCTGAGTCTGATTTGAGTCTTAGCAATAAGGCTCTTGATGTAGATAACGTTAAGTATATACCCGAGTTAATCAATCTATCCTCTAGTGTCGTTGGTCTGTTTATTAAGAATGTAAGTAACCAAAATTTTTGTTCAAATGGTTTAGAGTCAAGGAAATACACTTCCATCAGCACATTGTCAATAAGCTATTCATTTGACTCATTCCCAAGATATTTACATAAAAAATTGTCTTGAAACATAGGTGACACATAAAATTTTGGCCTCTAAACCGGATTTTTCTGGGTAGCAATTCTTTTAGATTCAAATAGTAGGTGACGTGATGCTTTCTGTAACAGCCAAAATAAACACTGAAATTCCATTCATTCTCACGTTCTCATAATTGAAGGAGATGCCTCTCCAGGATAGACCTTTGCTCGCATGAAAGGGTACACAACCGCAGAGACACTCATCCATCATAGAGAAAGACTTCATTTAGACAATCTATCTTTTTCCCTAAATAACTAAGAATATGTCGCTTTATTTTTTAAGTAGTCCCGATATCACAGTCCTTTCACAATTGATTTTGAATTGTAAGCAGTTAAATACGCAGAGAAAAATGGGAACAACGCAGCGTCTATAGAGTACAATGTCATACCAAGGACTATTTGTAAATGGAGAGCTAAGAAAGAGAAGTTTAAAGATTTTCAAGAAACAGTATTGGCAGGAGGAAAGCGACTTTCTATAGAGAGAACTGGGAAGAAAATGACTTTACGCGAAATCGAGGTGAATTTGTTGGAATGCATTTAAGAGATCCAGGATTGAATTGTTGCCTGTTTCTTAGATATTTATCAACAATAGGCATCTAAAACTGCTAGTAACACTACCATATCTTTTATAGAAGTTGTAGAGTGAACACATTAAAGAAATAAATGTAAAATCAAAGTTTCTGTTTGAGATTTTTATCTTTGGCTAATCAAACTAAGTCTACATAACTGAGATACCTAAAATACTTCGGTATTTTGACTACTGGAATATGCTTATTCTTGATAAGTGCTATGACCTCAAATTCAAGTAAGAAATAAAAAAGATTTTTATACCACAGGAAATTCACTTATCTACTATAATAATCATCCTCATTGTCGCCAAACAGAAAATAGTTGATGGGATAACTTTTAGTGTCTTTCTTTTTTAAAAAAATAATAAATACATAAAAATTTGTGTTGTAGGGGGCTGAGAAAATAACCCTTTTGAACACCTCGATCAATTGGAGCTGCAGGCATATTAAATATATTTGTAATAATACATCTTTTATGTTCTGTGTGAAGGCTAAGAATTAAGTAATATTGTGGCAAAAATTGGTAAGCAAGTAATTCGTAAAGAGTTATGATGAACCTCAGCAAAAACATTTTTGAGACCAATAGGAGATATTACCAGATAATAGAGGCCGGCACAGGTATGTGTCCTTGCGAAGATTATGCATAAAATCTGGACCATGTTTTCAGTATTGCACAAAAACTACCTATTTAATTCATTGATTTCTTTATTAGGCTATGTGTTTGTTCAAACATACAAATATTAAAATCATCAGCGAGAAAGATAAAAGGAAAAGTCAGTCATTCCGCATGGCCTGATAGGAATGCACTCTTTCATGTGTGCATAAATTATAATAAATCTGTGAAACCTCCTTTTACGAAAACTAATTTACTAAGTATTATTAATTTTTTGACATTTAAAAAATTACTATCATGCATGAAAACAATAGGTTGTTCACCAGGCTCTTGTTCAAAGAACCTCGTTTCTGGAGATAATTTATTTTTCTTTTGTTATTTTCTTTTCCCATATGTCTCATATAGGAAGTTTTACAATTCAGTATTTTAAAAGCAGTAAAATCATTTTCACTGATGATCTGGACAAAAATAAATTGGCTACGCTTAACGTTTTTTATATAAATAGCACTGAAGCACATGCCTTGTAAGCANAATAAGCTTCCTCTATATAAAGTCATGCCCTTATTTCGGATACCAAAGGAGACATGAAAGAAGGTACAAATAGTTAGCTCTAAACAAGCACTCTTTTTCAATACCCCTATTTCTAACTTTAGGTGCCTAAGAGTTGCACGTTTTCTGTCTGAGTCTGATTTGAGTCTTAGCAATAAGGCTCTTGATGTAGATAACGTTAAGTATATACCCGAGTTAATCAATCTATCCTCTAGTGTCGTTGGTCTGTTTATTAAGAATGTAAGTAACCAAAATTTTTGTTCAAATGGTTTAGAGTCAAGGAAATACACTTCCATCAGCACATTGTCAATAAGCTATTCATTTGACTCATTCCCAAGATATTTACATAAAAAATTGTCTTGAAACATAGGTGACACATAAAATTTTGGCCTCTAAACCGGATTTTTCTGGGTAGCAATTCTTTTAGATTCAAATAGTAGGTGACGTGATGCTTTCTGTAACAGCCAAAATAAACACTGAAATTCCATTCATTCTCACGTTCTCATAATTGAAGGAGATGCCTCTCCAGGATAGACCTTTGCTCGCATGAAAGGGTACACAACCGCAGAGACACTCATCCATCATAGAGAAAGACTTCATTTAGACAATCTATCTTTTTCCCTAAATAACTAAGAATATGTCGCTTTATTTTTTAAGTAGTCCCGATATCACAGTCCTTTCACAATTGATTTTGAATTGTAAGCAGTTAAATACGCAGAGAAAAATGGGAACAACGCAGCGTCTATAGAGTACAATGTCATACCAAGGACTATTTGTAAATGGAGAGCTAAGAAAGAGAAGTTTAAAGATTTTCAAGAAACAGTATTGGCAGGAGGAAAGCGACTTTCTATAGAGAGAACTGGGAAGAAAATGACTTTACGCGAAATCGAGGTGAATTTGTTGGAATGCATTTAAGAGATCCAGGATTGAATTGTTGCCTGTTTCTTAGATATTTATCAACAATAGGCATCTAAAACTGCTAGTAACACTACCATATCTTTTATAGAAGTTGTAGAGTGAACACATTAAAGAAATAAATGTAAAATCAAAGTTTCTGTTTGAGATTTTTATCTTTGGCTAATCAAACTAAGTCTACATAACTGAGATACCTAAAATACTTCGGTATTTTGACTACTGGAATATGCTTATTCTTGATAAGTGCTATGACCTCAAATTCAAGTAAGAAATAAAAAAGATTTTTATACCACAGGAAATTCACTTATCTACTATAATAATCATCCTCATTGTCGCCAAACAGAAAATAGTTGATGGGATAATTTTTAGTGTCTTTCTTTTTTAAAAAAATAATAAATACATAAAAATTTGTGTTGTAGGGGGCTGAGAAAATAACCCTTTTGAACACCTCGATCAATTGGAGCTGCAGGCATATTAAATATATTTGTAATAATACATCTTTTATGTTCTGTGTGAAGGCTAAGAATTAAGTAATATTGTGGCAAAAATTGGTAAGCAAGTAATTCGTAAAGAGTTATGATGAACCTCAGCAAAAACATTTTTGAGACCAATAGGAGATATTACCAGATAATAGAGGCCGGCACAGGTATGTGTCCTTGCGAAGATTATGCATAAAATCTGGACCATGTTTTCAGTATTGCACAAAAACTACCTATTTAATTCATTGATTTCTTTATTAGGCTATGTGTTTGTTCAAACATACAAATATTAAAATCATCAGCGAGAAAGATAAAAGGAAAAGTCAGTCATTCCGCATGGCCTGATAGGAATGCACTCTTTCATGTGTGCATAAATTATAATAAATCTGTGAAACCTCCTTTTACGAAAACTAATTTACTAAGTATTATTAATTTTTTGACATTTAAAAAATTACTATCATGCATGAAAACAATAGGTTGTTCACCAGGCTCTTGTTCAAAGAACCTCGTTTCTGGAGATAATTTATTTTTCTTTTGTTATTTTCTTTTCCCATATGTCTCATATAGGAAGTTTTACAATTCAGTATTTTAAAAGCAGTAAAATCATTTTCACTGATGATCTGGACAAAAATAAATTGGCTACGCTTAACGTTTTTTATATAAATAGCACTCAAGACAAAGAAGTCACAGATTAAAAATCTTGTGTGGTAGAGTCCTATCAGGCTCATTTGCAAAGGTAACTCATTTTGTATTCTATTCTTGTCTTTCATTTTGTACGTCAACTTATATTAGAGTTTATTTAATTATCGATTAATAGCTCTAAGTCTTTGTGTTTTTTTATTCTTTTATGGTCACTTTAGACCATGGGTATTCAGGTTGGGCATAGAATTGATGCCAACAGTCTTATCGTCTGTAGTTTGTCCACTGGTTGCCGTGCATTTGCTCATATGGAGTCTTTTCTATTTTAGGATTGAGTTAAGGAGCTTATACTGTACTGCAGGTTCTTACATATAGATGCTATGAAGGTATCAAACTTTATTTTTAGCATATTATTACTATTACTTGATATTGAAGAAACGTGTAAAAAAAATCTTGTAAATTTTAACAACTACACATATTAAATACCAATAAGAGGTTCATTTATAAATTTGAAAAAGCTAACAAATATTCATCAGTTTTTCTTTTTTCTGTTTTGTCCTGTGCCAAAAAAAAATACATATTTGGTGCCAGATCAAAACCAAAAGATCCAAGAGATATTACCCATGTTTTGAAACTGTTGCCTACTGCACTTAAAGTCAGAAAGATAAACACAAAAACATATAATATTCTTCTTGTTTTAACTTCACAAAAACATAAGATATTGACAAAAATTTGTTTTTATCTCCTAATTTTTTTATTCCGGTGAAGCTAGAAGAATTGATAGGTGGTTTAAAATTATTATGCTTGTCTTTTAAATTTGAGCTTAACCTGCTCAATTTGCTTATATATATATATAGAATATTGGAACAAAAGAAAAGGCCGGTACATTTAGTTGCAATGGTAGTTTGAAAAAATGTAGTTATAAAAAATAGATCATCAACTATATTTGTTCGAAGTACTTTGTAATTGTAATATGTAAAGGTTATATAGATAAAATTATTTATTATTATTATAATCAGTTTTAATAATTATATATTGCAAAATGCTGCAGTATAATAACATTTATTTGTTCTTAACAATCATATAATGATGTTACTATAATTTGTGGTCTTCTTCTTCTTCAGCTACCAGGTCTGCTACAGACATCAGCAATCATGTCCCTCCATTCCTTTCAGTTGCCAATTCTCCTGATGAGATTATTGTTCGAGAGTTCTTTCTTGGTGGCGTAGATGTTTAGACTGTCGGTGTATTTAGTCCTCTGTCTTCCTCTGCTTTTCACTCCGCTGATTTTGCCACACAGTATTTGTTTTTCTAGACCTCTGACTCTGAGAATATGACCATAGAATTTAAGTTGTCTTTTTCTGATAGTTGTCATTGATGATCTCTTGTATCCGGCTATTTCCATAACGTCATTATTTGTCTTCTTTTCAGTCCATGATATCTTCATAATTCTCCTGATCTACCACATTTCTACTGCTTCAAGCCTTCTTTCCAGGTCTTCTGTTATCGTCCAGCATTCACATCCATATAGCAGAATAGACCATACATAGGCTTTCATTGTGTTAATTTTAGTGCTGAGTCTTGTATTTCTGTTGGTGAATATGGATTTCCTTTTGGTAAAAATGCCCTCAGAAAAGGCTATTCTCTTCTTTATTTCCTTGTTGCATTGGCCGTCTGATGTTATGATGAAGCCCAGGTACTCTTTGGTATCGACCTGATGAATCTTTTGCCCTTTACATGAAATATTACATTCTGGTCTTATTGGTCGCTTTGATATTACCATGCACTCGGTCTTCTTTGCATTACGTTGGAGTCCTTTGTTTTCGCTTTCGTTTATGACTGTTGTAAGAATCGCTTGTAGCTTTTGTTCAGTCAGCTATAAAAACTGTCGTCTGCATATCTTAAGTTGTTGATATTTTGCCCCCCAACTTTGACTCCTTCGAGATTTTCTATGCTTCTAAAAATTGTTTCGCTAAAAATATTGAAGAGGTCTGGGGAAAAAATGCAGCCCTGTTTCACTTCTCTACAGATCGGCCTATATTCACTATAGTCATTGCCTACTCTTATTTTAGCCTCTTGTTCTCACTATACGTTTCTTAGCACTCTTAGATTTTTCCATCGCAGTGAAGTCCTTGTAATATGTCAAATAGATCTGGATGTCTCACTTTGTCAAATGTTTTGGAGCAGTGGATGAAACAGAGATACAAGTCTTTCTGTACTTCTGTAGCTCTTTTTATGATGATCCTCAGGGTGAAGACGGCATTTCTGGTACCTTTATCTCTTGAATTTCAGATATCTCAGGTAGAATTTTATTTCTCACTTTGTTCATCAGTACACGAAGCATAACTTTTGTGAGATGGCTCAAAAGACTTATCGTCCGGTGTTGATCACACTCAACTGCGACTGCATTTTTTGTGGAGCGCTATGCATACCTTTTCATATCTGCTGGAATTTCACCAGTATCATAAGTAGTGTTGACTAGCTTTGTTACTTCTCTGATGCCAAATTCTTTAAGCGCTATTATCATTTTTGATGTAATGTCATTCGGTCCTGCTGCCTTGTCCTTTTTCATCTTTTTGAAACCAGCTGTAACCACGTCCTCTAAGATATGAGGACCATCTTCCTCATTAATGGTTTTGGGACCTCTATTATCATAATAAAGTTCAGTGATGTATTTAGATCACCTGTTGAAGATGTCCTTCTTTTTCATCAGAACATTTCCATTTTTTGAACGAAGGCACCCTGTTTGTGGAAACATTCTTTTCCTAATTCTGTATTTTATTTAGGTGCTTTTTATTCTTATAATGAAAGACAGTAAGAAGTAAATAATATTAGAGTTTGAAAGTGAGAGCAATGAAAACCTAAACCTGAACCTTTTTCTCATAATGAATTCTCGGACATAAATAATTAAAGATATTTAAACGTGTACAAAAATGGTAAAGCCTTTTAAAAACAGTGACCCAGTTATAATTTTTGTCCAAAATAAACAAATTGTTCCTCCCGAAATGCTCTGAGAGAAATTTTGATTTAATAAAAGCAAATATTCAAAATCAAATTTTCAAAATTTCTATTTTAACAATCTTTTAAAAAATTTTGAAATAAGGATAAAGTAAGCCTGGTACTCACCCAATAGTAATATGAAAGGTGACAGGAAAGAAATTGATCTTAGTTCTTTTAGAAGTCGAATCCATACTGCAAATAGTAGGAAAATAAACACTACATTATGGTAGAGCTTTGTTGCTTCTAATATCTCTTCGTTTACCTTTCTGCGTTGCATTATTTCATATGCTGTTTTGCAGCAAATTAATGCTGCTACAGCAAGAAGGAAAAAACATTCAATCCAAGTCCACATGTTGCTAAAAATTCCAAATTTGTTAATTTTTTGAACTGAATTTATCTCAGATGTCAAAAACAGACACTCATCTTTGTATCTTGGATGACAATAGCATGATTCAGCCTCAAGCTTTCGTAGTTGTGTTCTTTTCCATGCTAAGAATACCTTTTGATTTAAAGCCATATTTCTAGTTTGCTAAATGGAAAAATGAAGAGACTGTTATTAAAATGTCTTATGAATGAGCGAAATAATATAAATGATGAGAAACGCTTTAACTGGAAAGGGAATCATAAACTCTTCCAGATACTAATGATAACAAACTTTTTTCTAAAGGAATATATTAGATTGATGCTTGTTACCACAGCAAGGCAAGTAACCGTGGGCATTTCGCTTTTTAAATAGCTACACAAATTGTCTAATAATATGTAGAATAAGCAAGAATATTGGCCTCAACAATGATTAGAGATCATTTGTCTATCACATAGATCTATTTACACCTTTCTCGTCGAGCACATCTAATAATGGATCGAACAAATTATGAAATTGCTCATTAAGCCAAAATACAAAATTCCACTTTTACCAGCAACTTTCTGTAGATCAATGTACAATGTACGGCAGGATCACCGATGCAATATTTGCCAGGAATAGATTGATCACTTGGATTCTTAAAGACATGAATAATATTATAAAAATTTCAGGAAAGCGGAAAACAAGACCCCTACAGACAAATATTAAGATGCTTGGACGTCAAAGAAATATAGCCCAGAAGCATATACTTTCAAGCCAACTATTAGAATGGAATCCAGACGAGGACCTTTAGGTTGATGAGGCCTACAAAAAAAACTTGGCAACCAATTATAGATTTATGATAACAGAGCCTAAAAGCTGGTAGGTTTCTAAAGGGAACTGCAGCAAAGGAACCCTAGTGTCATTCAAAGCAGATAAAAAATGAGCCTTTTCACGAGAGTAATGAAAATAGTGAAGACCATCAAAAAGTAGAGAAATAATCGACTTGCCATTATCCAAAACATTATTGTAAATTATCCGGAAATCCCAACTTTTACGTTTTTTAGAAATATAAATTTATAAACTAGCTTAACATAATGAGGTTTAGTATCAGAAATCACCTCTTTACAGACATTGGTAAGCCATCTCGAAGAACTCCCAGATTCATCAGTTCCATCTCGTTGAAACTGAACACATGATTTTGATCAATAACGTAAGAAAAACAATAGCATTGGAGCACTGAGGAGAATAAAGTTTGCTTTTGTAACTGCGGTTGGGTACAAATGTTTTAATACCAACCTATAATCATTATGTGAATTCATTTGCAGCATAGAAGGCGATTTGGAATAGACTAAATCCCAAGGAATGTCACCAAGAAACTGTCAAAATCCATCCCAGTCAGTGTTTTAAGTCCTGCAATGATGTGGATGTGTCAATAAGGCTTAAAACAGTTGCCTTAATCTATACACTGACAATAACGTAGATCTTCAGAAGAAGATCTTAAGTCCTGCAATGATGTGGATGTGTCAATAAGGCTTAAAACAGTTGCCTTAATCTATACACTGACAATAACGTAGATCTTCAGAAGAAGATCTTAAGTCCTGCAATGATGTGGATGTGTCAATAAGGCTTAAAACAGTTGCCTTAATCTATACACTGACAATAACGTAGATCTTCAGAAGAAGATCTTAAGTCCTGCAATGATGTGGATGTGTCAATAAGGCTTAAAACAGTTGCCTTAATCTATACACTGACAATAACGTAGATCTTCAGAAGAAGATCTTAAGTCCTGCAATGATGTGGATGTGTCAATAAGGCTTAAAACAGTTGCCTTAATCTATACACTGACAATAACGTAGATCTTCAGAAGAAGATCTTAAGTCCTGCAATGATGTGGATGTGTCAATAAGGCTTAAAACAGTTGCCTTAATCTATACACTGACAATAACGTAGATCTTCAGAAGAAGATCTTAAGTCCTGCAATGATGTGGATGTGTCAATAAGGCTTAAAACAGTTGCCTTAATCTATACACTGACAATAACGTAGATCTTCAGAAGAAGATCTTAAGTCCTGCAATGATGTGGATGTGTCAATAAGGCTTAAAACAGTTGCCTTAATCTATACACTGACAATAACGTAGATCTTCAGAAGAAGATCTTAAGTCCTGCAATGATGTGGATGTGTCAATAAGGCTTAAAACAGTTGCCTTAATCTATACACTGACAATAACGTAGATCTTCAGAAGAAGATCTTAAGTCCTGCAATGATGTGGATGTGTCAATAAGGCTTAAAACAGTTGCCTTAATCTATACACTGACAATAACGTATATCTTCAGAAGAAGATCTTAAGTCCTGCAATGGTGTGGATGTGTCAATAAGGCTTAAAACAGTTGCCTTAATCTATACACTGACAATAACGTATATCTTCAGAAGAAGATCTTAAGTCCTGCAATGGTGTGGATGTGTCAATAAGGCTTAAAACAGTTGCCTTAATCTATACACTGACAATAACATAGATCTTCAGAAGAGGAAGATTGATTCAAGATAAATAGGAAAAAGGTGGCTTAGAGAAAACGCACTCTAAAACACATAAAAGGCTTATCTTTAGATTCTAGTCCTCGAACTCTAACAGTAGCAAGATCCTGTCGATTTTGGATAGCACCACATGAAAAAGACATATCGAGGCAAATGAAAACAAAGAAAAATATCCGTTATTGTGAATATCAATGCCAACACTGTCCTTGAAGCTGGTCTTACAAAGCGCAGGAATATGGGGAGAGTCAGAATGAAGGAAAGCTTCCACAGAAAAGGAAATTTTAACAAAGGTGTCTAATATTACTCAAAACTAAGGAGAAAGCTCTTTTTGAAAACAGCAGTGTTTTTGAGGTCTGGGTAAAGCCAGACTTACAAATTTTCGAGTCAAAAGGTCTCAGATGTGAAGTCAGCTATGAGTCCAAAGATTCTTCGTACCCCGGCTACTAAAGGTCTGCGGGGTACTGGGGACCATACATTTAATTAAAAACCAAACTAACTGTTGCAAAATAACTGAGCCCTTGAGGACGGAATTGGTGTTAGCTACACTGACAGCAGACACTGTCCATCATACTTGCCTTCATAGGAAACCAGTTATGATGAAAGAACACTAATACATGTGTTTTTCTCAAGACACCATCTCTAAAGGACTTGCCAATATACGCCAGTCTAGTATTTCAGCGTCTGGAAGTGTCGGTGGATATGTCAAAATTTATATTTTCTTTAAAAAAAATGACGTTCATCTATAAGAATCATTTTATCTTGTTACCTATTTGTTACTAATCGCCTTTGTTTTTCCATTTACATAATACATCATATAATAATTTGTCTTCTTTCTCTCTACCGAAATTCTTTCATTTTTTCCTTCTTTATATTCTTACAAATACTTTAACTTTCTAAATCTTTGTTGCCATGTTCTATCTCAGCTCTTTTCTTTAGAAGTCCTTTCAGCATATATAAAGTTTTCTCTTACATCAATTCATTTTACTTCTTCTTTGTCTCTTTATGACCTTATGACCTTATGACCTTATGAGCTATCATGAAGCCTTGACAACAGGAAGAAAGGGGGTAGGAGAGATAACTCATCAACCATTCATTTTTCTATCTTTTTACGTTTTGACCTGCAAACAGAAACTTTCATTTCCTCTTCCTTAATGGTTTCTTGATCTTAATAAACAAAATAGAGTTTTTGAAAAGAAATATATCAAAGTAGTAATAACATAACTACCTTAAAAATAAGATAGATAGTCATCAAGACTAGTATCAATTCAATGATTACATTGAATAAATTGTGCTTTATTGAGATAAGATATTTCCAATCCTGGGGTGTGTTAAATCCTATCACTGTCCACAAAATTGAATAGGTTATGTTGAGTACCAAGGAAAATATTGCATGTTTGAAGCCAAAGAGTTTCCATTTAACATCAATCAGCTTTTTGATAGCAGAAGTATTTACCAGGTCGGCTTGTTCATATAAGACAATAAGCTGAAAAGGAGAAGAAGATGTTTTGCAAGTAGTGTCAATATAAAAAAACACATTCAAAATAAAGATACGACAAGAAATGCCAAAATCGAAACCAAATTTGACACTATTAATAGACATTTAGTCCTTACTCTTGATTTGGATACATGTATTTCAAAAATGCAGAAGAAGGTAGGATACTTATATAAATCTCATAAAATTTCCAAATATAAACATTTCTAGAAATCCCTGAAAATGTGTAAGGCACAAATATATATATAATATATATATTATATATATATTATATATTATATATATTGTATATATATTATATATATATTATTACTATACCTGACGAAGTTAATATACGAAAGCTTGTCCTATCATACAAAATGTCGTTCTTGTTGAAATTTATTATTACTATATATATATACACATATATAGCACCTTACCTATTTTCAGGCATTTTTAAGAATTTTGATAAAATAGAAGTTTTCAGGTCAGAAAATTTGATTACCTTAAATTATTTTTAGAAACTTATATTTTTGTGTAAGTTTATATACTGAATTATGTGGTGGATCTTATAGATAGTTCATATAGATATTGACCNATTCATTTTTCTATCTTTTTACGTTTTGACCTGCAAACAGAAACTTTCATTTCCTCTTCCTTAATGGTTTCTTGATCTTAATAAACAAAATAGAGTTTTTGAAAAGAAATATATCAAAGTAGTAATAACATAACTACCTTAAAAATAAGATAGATAGTCATCAAGACTAGTATCAATTCAATGATTACATTGAATAAATTGTGCTTTATTGAGATAAGATATTTCCAATCCTGGGGTGTGTTAAATCCTATCACTGTCCACAAAATTGAATAGGTTATGTTGAGTACCAAGGAAAATATTGCATGTTTGAAGCCAAAGAGTTTCCATTTAACATCAATCAGCTTTTTGATAGCAGAAGTATTTACCAGGTCGGCTTGTTCATATAAGACAATAAGCTGAAAAGGAGAAGAAGATGTTTTGCAAGTAGTGTCAATATAAAAAAACACATTCAAAATAAAGATACGACAAGAAATGCCAAAATCGAAACCAAATTTGACACTATTAATAGACATTTAGTCCTTACTCTTGATTTGGATACATGTATTTCAAAAATGCAGAAGAAGGTAGGATACTTATATAAATCTCATAAAATTTCCAAATATAAACATTTCTAGAAATCCCTGAAAATGTGTAAGGCACAATATATATATAATATATATATTATATATATATTATATATTATATATATTGTATATATATTATATATATATTATTACTATACCTGACGAAGTTAATATACGAAAGCTTGTCCTATCATACAAAATGTCGTTCTTGTTGAAATTTATTATTACTATATATATATACACATATATAGCACCTTACCTATTTTCAGGCATTTTTAAGAATTTTGATAAAATAGAAGTTTTCAGGTCAGAAAATTTGATTACCTTAAATTATTTTTAGAAACTTATATTTTTGTGTAAGTTTATATACTGAATTATGTGGTGGATCTTATAGATAGTTCATATAGATATTGACCATAACAATTGGAAATTACAATATTTACTTATGCACCGCTCAGGAGAATTTCTTTTGTTATAAGTTGCTCTAGAATCATTCCAGCTACATTATGAAATACCACATTGGTTGCCTATGTATATCCGCATAGTTGCGATGAATTTCTTGGGGACGATTAAGTCATTACGCATGCTCTAAAACCTGTAGGGAGCCACCTTTCACTGGGAGAGTAAGCTCTACAGTATATGCGTGATGGGAATAAATTTTCCAACGATAGAGGCCTGGAAAAAATGATGTATTGACGTGAAAGAAATGGTTGGAAAATGACCTTTTTAAGTATGCAGTGCTGACCATGACCAGGCGTAAGAACACGCGACCATGATAGCAATAGAAACTTATTCGAATTCAGTTTCGTGTACACACATTTTTCACATCTTTTATAAAACTAATGCTAGTTTCCGCACCTTTGTAAAACAAGATGTCAGTTGATCACGTATTTTATGTATGTTACTAGTACTGCCCTGGGTTCTTTCATTTATTCCATAACAGAAAAGAAATCTTAAACCTTTGGGAAAGAATGCATAAGACAACGAAAAGAAAACCTATGTTGGCAACAACTAATTTTTAAGGTATTTTTAATTCATTTACTTACTTGTAGTATATTTTTTGTATTCACTCTATGGATGGTCCTTGCTTCGCATGCATCTAAGGTATGCAAATAATAAGTCCTTTGGGAAAAAGCTGTGTCAGAAGAAGTAAATTGATTCAATGCTTCCATAGCCATTTCTGGCATTTTGTTTATCATGGACGATAACGGTAGACTACCATAGTCATTAAAGGCTCCAGCAGGTGCCCCATACTCCAACATATACTTCACAACCTGTGTGCTCCCTTTTAAAAGGAAAATAAGTATAGTACGTCAGATGCAATATAACTGGAAATAACCCTCTTCAGGAGCAAGATGGTTCTGGAAATAATTATAGAAAAAAAGTTCATCTCTTGAATCTGTACTGGACTCAGTACATTGATCTCCGTGAATCTGTTTGTTAGAGGTTTGTCTGTCTAGTTATCTAATTATTAATTAATTAATTAATGTAATTATTTAGTTATTCCCCCTGAGCATTTCTGTAAGTAACTTAAATGACAGCGCTAAAATGAGAGTAGCATTCTACAAAAGATATCGCTTAATAAGAAAAAACGAATTGTTTCCTATATTTTTGTTATACTATATTTAGTGTCATCTACATATGTTGTTTTTATATTTCTTGATAAAATAATCAAAAGTAGAGGTGAGAGACATATTTTCAGATTTTATCTGGATTATCTTAAAAAGGTTTTGCATTTTTTCCAGCGACAGACGATGGTGGTTGGAACAGAAAATTTCTACTCTTGTTTTGAAAGGAAAATTTTTCAGGATATTTTATTCACGATATTCTTTGTTTAAATTATTTTGTTAATCACAAGCAGTAGCAGAAATTCCCAAGATCAACAAATAAAGGACCCCTGTCTTGGTATCAAGATTCTTATCTTGACTGTCTTTATTAAGAAGAAATAATATATTTTACTTTCTAGACGTTTTTTTTCTTGCACGCATAGACAAAGATAAACTACTTCTTGTCATTAACGTTTTTTAGCAAGTAATCTAGTGGATATTTTGTGGATATCCAGTAGATATTTTGATAGTAATGACTTATAACTCTCCTGTGGTTATGATTTGTATACTTCAATTACAGACCTTGTAAATTGTAAGACGATGAATGTCTCTCCTTTCTCTTCCACAGTAAACTGGTCAAACAGCTTTGAGGCAGTTTTGATGGAATGCCTTCTTCATCAGCAACAGTACTTGGAGTGAATTGATCACCCTCCATGCAAATGTGGTATTGTAAACTCTCTTTTTACTTCAATTAGGACAAATGCAACAAGTATGATATGAAGAAGCTTGATTTCCTTTAACCTCTTGTTCGGTTTAAGGTTCAGTTGTAAACAAACTCTTTTTTTTTTTTTAGTTTTAACGTCATTTTCCCCCCCAGCAATTAGGGCTCAGACGGTGCTTTTAAGAGGGTCTTTTGATTTGACATTGAGGAATTTCTTGGCCGGATGCCCTTCCTGACACCAACCAATGGCTTTTTTCTTTGTAAAGTTCCAAATTCTCCTCGACAGCTCGGGGGAATCGAACCCGGAACTCTTGGTTACTATGCAGTTGCACAAACCATTAAGCCACGCTCCTCAAAACAAACTCTTTTTGCCTTTATTTTGTT
>RDPX01000174.1:685726-701472 GCA_003991215.1 Morbakka virulenta | reverse complement strand
TGTCACAGCTGACCAGCACAAACGGAAGATCAGGGACGGAATAAAAGAGACGGTGCAAATAGTAATGTTAAGAGTCCTAAATTACTAATACAGAATAAGCATATTACAATGATAAATATCTAAATAACATACAGATAAATGTTATGTAAAAAAGGTACTTAAAGTTTTCTCTTCAACAAAGTTCTCTCCGGTCTGTCTCATCAGAGTTTCGTCTATGATTTTCTTAGTTCATGACTTGTCTTTCATAATCTTTGCCAGTCTCCGGCTTGAGTCGTTCTCATGGGCCGTCTCAGGTCGACTGGCTTCTAACTTCAGAGTTTCCCTTTTTATATCTTAAACAAACTTGGCAAGTTTAGCATATGAGGTAATCTTTCCTCAAGGACATGCCTAGATCAGCAAGATCATAGGTAATGATGTAATCTCTTAACTTGCCTGGTCATTCAATCTCAATTAGGTTACCATGACAACAATAAAACTTGGTTTATAAATATTAATAATAAATGTAAAGAGAAATATAATGTAAAAAGACGTTAACAATAAAAAATGGCAAAAGAATTTAATAGTTGCTCTTGCCACTCCTAATAATTGTTTCTAATGTCATGTAAAAACACCTCCTAATCTCTAAAATTAAAAATTGTCGCAGTTAACCTTCGTTTAAAATACTGATTTTAATACACCTAAATTTAGTGTACCACAACAGATTTCAGATATAAGATATTTTTTAGGGGCTATTATTATCAGTTTGAAAGCTTGAAGTCTTTTCGGCTTCTGATTTGAAAACAAGAGTTTAAAATATGAAAAAGAATTTGAAAACTTGACCAACTAAAATTTTGAAAAAGGTAAATGAATGTCAGCAAGAAGATCTTTGAAAAAGGGATAGTAAGTAAGTAAGTTTTTATTTGCCACAAACATAAAATGAAAAATGTTTACAAATGTTTAAGAAAAGAAAGGCTTAGAAAGTCAATAAATTACAATTTAAAGTTAATTTACAAACTTTTGTATAAATTGATACTAAAAAGAATGTTGCATAAAAATATTACAATTTGAGTTAAAATAAAAATAATAACAGATCGCCCCTAATTGAAGTGGCAGGGATAACATTAAGTCAGCCTACTTGAGTGACGGTCACAAGGCCAGGAAAATGCAGAGCGTTGTCGGCCAGGAAGGCATTGGGGGCGTAAAAACCCTAGCTCCAAAATAAAAAACTATAGAAGAAGTCTCATACGATATGGCCCTCAGTCCCGTGCAGCTCTTAAATGGGCAGAGGGTGCTAAGAATCTTACGGTTGGCAAAAACAAATGATAGAAAGAGAAAGTTCAAGAATTCTATCAAAAATATTGGAACTTTGAATCTTGGATGTATGACTGGAAAAGAAAGGGAACTTGCAGACATGATAGAAAGAAGAAAGCTGGATATTGTATGTGCTTAAGTGTTGAGTATTAAGTGTTATGGGTTGGATGGGGAACAAAGCAAGGGAACGTGGGGGAGCATCTAAGCTTTTCTATAGCGGAGCAGATAAGATAGAGAAAGAAATGGAGTATAATTGTGTTGAGCACTCACCACAAAGACAATATCATTACTGTGACAAGGCAGAATGATAGAATAATGGTTGTGAAAGTGATAAAAGGAGAAATGATTTTCAACATAATCAGTGTTTATGCCCCACAGGTTGGCTGTGATGAAGAAGAAAAGGTTAAATTTTGGGAAGACCTAGATGGTTTGGTTTCTGATATACCTGATGATGAGAGAGTAGCAGTAGTAGGTGATTTTAACGGGCATATAGGATCAAATTGAGAGGATTTATGGTGGATATGGCACAGGAACGATTAATAACAAGGAGAAAAATTGATTGACTTTGCAGTTGCATATGATTATGGCAATATTGAATTCGTTTTATTGTAAGAGAGATAACATAACATATGCTAGCGGAGGCCATGAAATTCAGCTTGATTATATTTTGTAAAGAAGAGATCAAATAAGAAGTTAAGAACTGCAAAGTCATCAAAGGCGAAGGAGTAGCAAAACAGCATCATCACGTTTTTAGAGAGATAAACATCAAGAAAGCAAGAAAAGGTAAGAAAAGATCACTACGATTAAGTTGTGGAAAATGAAGGATGTAGAACTGAGAGATAACTTCTGTCAAAGAGTATTAGGTGATATCAACTTTAAAGATGAGACAGAAGAATGGTGGCAGTACAACTCACAAGTAATCTTAAGAACAGGAGAAGAAGCATGTGGAAAGACATTGGGCAAAGGCCCTCCTGATAACAAAGAGACATGGTGGTGGAATGAAGAAGTGGCAGACGTTATTAGGAAGAAGAAACAGGCTAAAAAGGAGTATTACAAAGAAAGAAATCATATCAATAAAGAAAGACTCAAAGAGGCAAACAAAGCTGCAAAGAAAGGAGTGGCCACTGCTGGAGCAGAAGCGAGAAAAGAAATGTATGAAGACTAGAGACAGCAGAAGGACAGAAGATTATCTATAGAATTGCAAAATCAAGAGACAGAAAATCAAAAGACCAGACAAGCATAAGGGATATGAAAGATGAAAATGGGAATGTATTGTACAATGATGATAGTATCAAGAGAAGATGGAAGCATTATTTTGAAGGCCTTCTAAATAAAGAAAACCCGAAACTACCAGAAGGCAAAGGAATGCCAAATGAAAGGCAAACAGAGAACATAAGTCGTATGGCAGTAGTCAGAGGATTAAAACAAATAAAGGTGAACAAAGCGGTAGGCCCAGATAATATCCCAATCGAAGTTTGGAAATGTCTTGGTGATGCTGGTATAGACATACTCTGGTATATGATGAGAAAGATCTTCTCGCATGAGAAAATGCCATCTAAATGGAGAAAGAGCTCTATAACACCCCTGCACAAAGATTAGGGTGATATACAGCAATGTTCCAACTACAGGGGCATCAAACTGTTATCACATACTATGAAGGTCTGGGAACGGATAATAGCAAGAAGGATTGAGAGTGAGAACGACGTTTATGAAAATCAACTTGGGTTCATTAAAGGACGGCAGACAGCTGACACGATTTTCGCACTGAAACAAGAGATGGTAAGGTATCGTGAGAAACAAAAAGGACTATATGTGGTATTCCTAGATCTCGAGAAGGCATATGATCGAGTCCTGAGGTCGGACGTTTGGCGATGCATGAAAGAAAAAGGAGTAAGTGAAACGTATTTGAGTCTGGTTCAAGATATGTACAATTAAGTTACCTCATGTGTTAACAGCTGTGTTGGTATCTCAGATGAGTTTAAGATCCGAGTCGATCTGCATCTACACTCTGCTCTCAGTCCTTATCTCTTTGATCTCAGGATGGATCTTATTAGTAAAAGTGTTCGGAGCAATGCCCCATGGACCATTCATGCTATTTGCCTATGATATCATATTAGTTTGTGAGACAAAAGCGGAGCTTCGAAGGCGACTATCAAGATGGAAGAGAGATCCAGAAAAGAAAGGTTTTAGGATAAGTAGAACGAAAACCGAATATCTTCAGTAAAACAACTTCGAAGACCTTGACGACATGAGGATGGATGAGGAAATTATCAAGAAGATTCCAGCTTCCCAATATCTGGGGACGCATGTAAGTGAAAATGGCGAGCTTCACGTGAAGATAAACCATCCGATCGAATCCGGATGGAACTCCTGGAGAAAGCTGTCAGGTGTGCTGTCCGACAAGAAGATGAATGCCAGGCTGAAAGGAAAGGTGTACAAAACAGCTGTGCGTCTTGCAATTCTATACAGCAGTGAAACATTGGCAGTGAAGAAGGCACAGGAAAAGAAGATGAATGTTGGAGGAATGAGAATGTTACGCTGGATGTATGGAGTCAGGAAAAGAGATAAAATCAGGAATGAGATGATACGAAAAAAAGTGAAGGTAGATGAAATAGGGTCAACGATGCAAAAAAGAAGACTAAATTTACATGGTCATGTCATGAGAAGAGAGGAAAACAATGTTGGAAGAAGAGTGATGGCAATAGAAATTACAGGACAAAGACTAAGAGGGTGACTCAAATTTAGATGAAAAGACAGACTAAAGGAAGATATGCAGAGAAAGAATCTCTACTAACACCAAGTAGGAGGCAGAAAAGAATGGAAGAGACTCTCAAGGAACAGTGACCTCATCTAAAAATGGGAAAAGCTGAAAAAGAAGGAAAAGAAGAAGAAGAAGAAATCTCGGTAATGTAACTACCATTATCGTGTCTAAATAAGTAAAGACTATTAAAGTAAACAGTTCAGTAAACACTTTTAAAAACTACTGTTCAAAAGTCCTTTAGTCCCTTACAAAAGACGACAAGTACATGCAAAAATACATATTAACTGGGTGTAAATATAGAAACTCAATGCTGATGAATAACAACCTATTGATATTTCCATTGTTACTGTACTGCTTTTATATTCAGCCTTTGTATTGAGATCTGCTTTCAGTCACTATCTAAAAGCAATGACAACCATCAACTGCTTAATGCATTTGCAAGAGTAAGCTAAAATTCCAGCGTAATCATATTTCCTCGTTGCATGATACCAAGTGCCTCATTATACTTGCTGAAGGCCCTATGTGTTCCTTAAAACGATTTTGAAAATGTCGACTGGTCTGTCCAACATAGCAATAAAAGCATCGTGGACAGAAAATTTCTAAACGGCTATACATTTGAAAGACTTTCCTATTTTCTATGGACTTTTCTTGGTATTGAAAGGGATTATATAATACTTTTCCTATCTTCAACTTTCTCAGAGTCATTACTATTATACAGGATGGTTTGCATTTGTAAATTTTACTGGGGTGTCATTTTGCGTTTTTACCGCTGTATTGTATGTTGTATGGAATCATTTTCTTTTCTATTTCGGACCTATCTTTCGAGCAAAAAATCTTCTTACCTTACAATGCGATTTCCCAATTAACCTCCCTCTTCATGGCGAACTATAGTTATGGTCTTAAACGAATTAGTTTAAGCAACTTTTGATCAATTAAAGAATTCTTTATGCTCCCAGCAATATCATCCAAGTAACACGAAAATAATTTTATTCCATCCCTTTTTTCATTATTATGTTTTAACATCCTTCCATTAAACAAGGACAGGGTCTTGGGCTCCCCTTTGGTTATTCATGAATTTTGCTGGCTCATGCTGGAAGATTATATGCAATTAGTAACTGTATCTTGCAGTTAATGTCCCAAGATGGTTTCTTGCGAATACTTGTATTTACCTATTTAAGTCAGCAGCAACGCAGAATGACTTTCTTTTAAACCTCTGGCATTAATGTTTGAACATGAAATTCAAAGTACTTGGCAGCTTCCCAGCACCTTACTTACAACGGAATATATCGACATCATTTATGCTTACTTACTCCAGTCAGCCGCAACGCACAGTGGGGTTCTTCCAATATGATCTCTGGTATTAATGTTTGCACCTAAACGTAAAAGTACTTTGACAGCGTTGACAGAATCTTTTTTGCAAGCAAGATGAAGAGGAGTTTGTAAATCTCCCTTCGTTTTTTCTTCAAGATTACCTGGATGAAAAAAATGCAAAAAAAAAATAAATAAAATAAATAAGATGTTAGCTTTTAACTGCAATAAAAAAAACAAGCATATAGTGAAGCAGGTGATTTAATAAAACATTTTGAAAAATTTTGTTTGCTTTAATAGGGCTCAAAAGTTAACTGTCTAAAATTACTGCTCACAATTAATGAATTTTATATAAATACTAGCAAAAGTACCGGGTGTTCCTTGGGTAAAAATGTGCAATTTAGTAGGCTAAAAAGGCCCTATCAAGATAATTGTAGTCGATTAGAAATGTGATGATAGGCCATTTCAGTTCAAAGAGCTGCAACTACCTTGACACTTGAGGTGTGGTACAGATATAATAGGTAATTAAAACTTTGGTAATCTAACGAAAGATAATGTTAGAACTTTAAATAAAAAAATGCTATTACAACACATTGGGAAAAAAAAGAAGATTAAAAAAGAAAGAAAGTCCTCCCCCGTGGGGAATCAAACCCCTGTCTCCCGCGTGACAGGCGGAGATACTCACCACTATACTACCGAGGACTTGTACGGTCAAGGAGATTACTTTATAGTAAATAAACTTTCTTAATTTAAAAAAAAGTTTTAAAATTGTTTTATTTTTGTTTTGGAATTTATTTATTAAAATTAGTCTTGAAATGTTTATATATTTAATTTTATTCAAATTTTGGACTAGAGGCCTTCTTCACCTTGAAAATGGGATTGGCTTCCCCCTAACGCCCCAGAATATGACCTCAAAGGTCAGCCTTTTATTTCTCAGTTCCTGCCCCAGATAAATATAGACTGACACTCCAAATTTCAGCTTTTTAGCTTCAGTAGTTTTCTCATAAATTTGCTTCAAAGAAACAAACGAACATACTCATTTATTAAATTGATGAGTATATATATATATATATATATATATATACATACATACATAGATTAAAATATTTAAGTCTGAGTCTAATTGACATTGCAGCATGTAAACCGAAAAGAAAATTCGGCTGGAAAGTCACATATAATCAGTAAACTTTCTAACCAAGTTATCTGGTATTTACTATGTTACTACGTAGTATAAAATGGTCCTAGTATCGTAAGAAAACCCTTATCAAAACATTTTCCTGGAGGTTTAATACATAATTGATTTATGGCGTTTGGGAACTTGGGAATAAGCTTTTTTTTAAAGAATGAAATGAAAGGGAGACTTTTGTTTCTCTATCAAAATCTAGCAAAAACTCCCATGACAGGAAAACTTTGAGTTTAGATTTGGGCAAGGAAAACTTTGAGCTTAGATTTTACTAAATTGTCAAATATAAAATATTTTGCCAATATGCTAGTATGTATGCTTAAAGAAATTCAGTATCAATATACTGGTGAGGGTACAAGTGACTGAAAGGATTTTACAAAGTTTTCTTCAAAAAGAATTAGAACACCGACCATACTTGAAGTAATTAAGATTGGAATTGGTGGAAAAACTGAAATTTTTTAGCCATTGACGATGACCCAGACATTAAAAGTTATAATTACCTTAATCAAAGGATTTTTGGATTTCTTGTGAAAAGTTCTCCTGAAAATAGAAAGACAGTTGGTTCCAATAAGGTCTCCAAAACGAAGCATGCCCTTCTGCTTCTATTTTTAATTAATGTGCAAGATGAAGTTGATATAATGCAAATGTCATATACTCTTGTAATATAGTCTTTTTTCTAATAATGTTTCCTCCATAAATACATTCAAGTTTAGTGGCTAAAACAATAAAAACTCTTTCTCCTGCTTGAATTGGTATAATATTCTGCTGTTCTGTTAATACCTGAAAACGAGGTTTGTTTTTATTTTTTATTTTTTTTTTTTTTTTATTTTTCAAATCAAATAATTAACTATCTGTAATTTAAATTTTTCCCCCCTGCATAACCAAGGACAGTTAATTTATGACAAATTGACTTTTTCAAAAAAATAGAATACATTGCTGTATGATTTATTATAGTGTAAGGCATTTTGACATAATTTATTCGAAACATTACATTCTCTTTTTCGAAAGATTGCTGAAATGATAATGTATTTTAAAGTACTAGCAGAAATAAAAATAATCTTTAAGTCCGATGTGCGGCTGTCCTACTGTCTTGAAAACAATATTATTCTAAATTTAAGCATGACAATGATCACTGAATCACCAAATATTAAATAAAAAATTACACTGTCACATACACAAAGAGAAAATAACCTCGTTGGATTTTCTCCATATGTTTGCGGTACATTTTAAAGATTGTTCTTTTTGTTTTGTAGTTACTTATAGTTGTTTGTTATAAGCTTACCAAAATTTAGCATCAGACTAAATTGTACCTAAGAAATAAAAAATGTTAGGTTTAATTTATGCTAATATATGCTTTCGTGATCTTTTACCTCACTGCTGTTTTGACCCTTAGTTTTCACAAGCATTTTAAAAGTTTGAACAATGGAGGAACAAAAATATTTTAAACAGTGAACAGTTTTAGTATTCTGTCTGTTTTTGCCACTCCCTTTATGCTGATAACAGTTAAAATAGAATTGAATGCCTAATGAAGTGAGAAAATATTAGCTTCTTAGGTTCATCTTAGTGGAATTTTGTGGAGTTGACTTAAAGTTGAAGTTCGAGTGTAACTACAACACAGCCCCGTAGCTGACCTTGTTTGAGCAGAGGGGCTAATTCTGGAACAGAAATCGTTGACGGGGGCTAGGCCTCAATGAAGAACTAAACGATCACTACATTTCCTTTTAATTCAACATATAAACTCTACAGCCGACGTTCTACACGAATTCTTGGCAAATGTTAAACTTTTAAAAAGTTTTTAAAGAAAAAACAATTATATTGCTTTCCCAGGGGGGTTATATGACATTAAAAAAAATCTTGCAAGAGGGACTAAGGCCTTCCTAACCTCTCAGCTACGGGCTTGCTACAACAGGACTTAAAATTCCAACTCTTTCCTATCACTGAAAAAGAAATGACAATTAATCGCTTTTCTTACACGTTATAGATGGCCATAAAGTTTAAATCATTAGGTCCCGGGTTCTCAAGGCACATCTGCGACCCCCGTGTTTTGGGCTAGTGACCTCAAAAAAAGTCGCGATCCCGCATTTGAGAACCGATGCATTAGGTCAACTTGTGATCGAACTTGAAATAAAGGTCATAATTGATTGCTTGTGTCAAGTTTATGACCATCAGAGCTGCAGAAACTAGTTTTTTGTATCTCTTTTACCGAAGTCGTCATCAAATGCTTTGTTAGTATTAATTGATGGTGTATTGTTTAGTGAATTTAATAATGTCTTCGTGACATTATTAATGTCTTCATAATGTATTTAAGGATCGTTGAAACAAAGAGACATTACATTTGGGCTTTTTTTGTAGACACTAAATTATCCTGTACATAACATCGTGATTTTCTCACTTTTTTTTCAATCTTGCTATCACCAGTATTTAGGTTTATGCCTTCTTTTAAGCATAAGAAAACAGGGTTAGGATTATCAGATGCTTAATTGTGGAACGAAACTGAGCTCATATATGCATACTAACGCTATGCTTGTTAAAAACGCACTTGCATTTGAGCCGCAATTAGTGCTTACCTGAGCAGCTCATTTGAAAAATCTCAAAAATTAAAACTTAGTAAAACTTAGTGAAAAGGATTGAATCAAACATGTACGGGATGGTTAGTCTGTAGATGTAAAACTCTCAGTTTCTAATAATTCGAATTTATTGCACTCTTGGTATTATTCAAAATTAATACAAAATAAATAAAACAAGATTTTCAAAATTTACATCAATTATTTTGTCTTAGTTTTTATTTATTAATTGACGCCTTTATCTACTGTATATAATATTTATTTTATTTGGTGTCCTACTATATGTTTGAAATATTTACCTCCTGATTCAACCAGAATCTTCACCATTGAGGAATAATCGAAATTTGCCGCTGTATGCAATGGAGTCCTACCATAACGGTCTCTTTGGTTAACAGATGCACCTCGTTTGATTAAAAAATCAGCAACATCTGTACTCCAATTTTTTGCAACTTCATGAAGGACAGTTTGACCATGACAGTCAGTAATATTAACATCAGCTCCAGCTTGCAACAACTTCTCAACAAAGTTAACGTCTATTTCGGCACCTATTTCATCTGTTGAAAACGAGCAAAAATAACTCAGCAGCCCTGTGCTCCCTGGGTTTCTTTTCCCAATACCTAAACATAAAATGAATAGAATAATATCAAAATGAAATAAATTAATAAGAACTAATTCGTTGAGTCTATTCTAAAATAAGGCATAAAATTTTAAATGGAATAACAATTAAGACATATATCTAAAGACCCTGAAAAATTGGAAACGAAGTTAGTTTTATAAAAATCCAAATGAGATGGACCCTTGATTAAATGCATGTTTGTATCAATTTTTTTGATCCGTCTTTGTTTTCGTAAATTTCCCTTTTTCATATTTGTGACGATATGATACATAGTTATGAACAAGTTAAGAAAGTAAATTGAACACATTTCAAGTCTTAGAACAAAATAGTAATAAAATTAAAACTTAAAACTAAAAATTTATGTAGAACAAATTGAAAAATAAGAAAATCAATGATAAAGAAAGTGACTAAGAGAAAAATTTCAAAGAAAAGCATAAGATATTCTAAGATACTAAATTAAATAACATTTCCCATTTAATTGGCAAATTCGTAATTGTAAGTTACCAGTGGAGTTGCTATTATGCGAACTTATCATCACATCAAATGATATAATATATATTGTTCCATTTATACTTGAATCCTTAGTATTGGAATTTTTGTACAAATTCTTTATTGGGTTGGTAACGATAGCTTTTTGTCATACTTTTAGTTTCTCTCATACTTTTTATAAAGTATGATTGCAATAGTTAAACAGTTACTTTCTGTTTTTAAGGGTCCTATACTATTTGACGACAAGCTTATGTCAATGATATTATCACAAAAACGACGGAACAATTTAACTTTCTGAAAGTTCCAAATATATCTTATTTGGTCCAGAGATCTCAGGAAATGTTCTGATTTTTGTTCTATAGTTATGGTTATAAAAATTTGAAGTCTTTGGATTTGATTTTTGCCGATTCTTATTTTAGGCAGCGTGTGTTAGCTACTATGAATTTACGTCAGCTTCTCTAAAAGAAGAATCAGTGACATCATTTTAAAGTTATTTATCGAACTGGCAACTACCAACGACAGTCAAAAAAGTATAACGTACATTCTCATGGGAGGTACTTGCCTGCGAACAGGTGCGAACAAGGGGGTAGGGGGTCGAAAAATGGCCACTTTTATTCAACGTAATAAATGGATGGCCCCTGGTGAAAGTTGACCTGACCAGTTGTTTGCCAATTTCTTCCATTGTTAACGTAGCATTAGGATTACGAGCAGTGTTTATGACCATCCAGTTAATATGCTGCAAAAAAAACTAATTCAAGAATTGTCATCCTTAATTTTTATTTTGCTGTATTCCAACCGTGCAGATATTTTTGAATATTCATTAGAAATACGATCATCATTCCAATGTTTGCTAATTTGAAAAGCTGATTTGAAACTTAAAGCGAAGTTTAAAAAATACTTTTTAGACTACTAGTGTGATTATTTATTTTATGGATCGTTCACATATTATGTGAGCAACTTTCGGGCTATTTTACAGCAGTCGATTATATAGGTATTATTAATAAAAAACAAACCATCATAGTGCCAATTTTAACAATATAATATCAGTTTCATAAAGAAGTCAATTGTTTATTGGATCAATAATCATTACGTCTTAGATCTTAAGGATGTAGGAAATAAAAAGGAAGAAAAACGTCCTCTTATTCTTCTTTTGCGTGCTTTATTCTTCAAGGGTGTTGGCAATTATGATACCCCATTTCATTCAGTTTTCAATACCCTTATTTTTTCCAAATTATTTCTGTTGGTATCGCATCAACATCAGTTGGTATCGCATCAACATCAGTTGGTATCGCATCAACATCAGTTTGTATCGCATCAACATCAGTTGGTATCGCATCAACATCAGTTGGTATCGCATCAGCATCAGTTGGTATCGCATCAACATCAGTTGGTATCGCATCAACATCAGTTTGTATAGCATCAACATCAGTTGGCATCGCATCAACATCAGTTTGTATCGCATCAACATCAGTTTGTATCGCATCAACATCAGTTGGTATCGCATCAACATGAGTTGATATCGCATCAACATGAGTTGGTATCGCATCAACATCAGTTGGTATCGCATCAACATCAGTTCCTCCACTACTTTCCATCTAGTAGCAAGTTCCCAAAAGTTTCTCTGTCTTTTTCTTAGTACTTTCATCGGACTTTTGTTTACTCTTGTTTTACTGACGATCATGCTTTTGCTATATTTTGCTGCCCAAAATATTTCTTTGTAATTCTTCCTGCAAATCTCATTTTCACAGGCTACAGCTTTAGTTTTATATCTTTACTGATTGTTCAAATGGTAACAGCCATACAATAAAACCTTTTTCTTGATATGACGGTTTCATCACTAACTTGTATGCTTTCATTTGAGACATATTCTTTCTTGACGATTTTGAGCATTTTGCTGAAATTGCTCTTTACTGGAAATACTTATTCCTATATTTTGCTTACGCGCCTACTATCTGGTGGTATTGCTGTCAAAATATGTGCGTATCATCTCACTGATATACAAAAAAAAACAAGGATATATTTCCTTCGATGTTACCATAAATTCTGTCTTCTATGCGCTTATTTGAACGCCTTTCTCATCCCTTTTGAAATATAAAAAACAAACATTCAAATAAAAACTCCGTTAAGCAAAGTACACTTCGATGAATTATTGCTTAATATTTATTATTCTTTATTTGAATTAAAGTTTAATTAATCCTGGTACATGACCTCAAAAACTTTAGATGTAAGAGCTTTATCATGTCATAAGTCGTAAGCTTTTTCTGAGCTACGTTTCGAGAGATACTTCTCCCATCGTCAGGCTACTGACGATGGAAGAAGTATCTCTCGAAACGTAGCTCAGAAAAAGCTTACGACTCATGACATGATAAAGCTCTTACATCTATGGCTTCCTCTGAGTCCATAAAGTTCAGAATTTTCAAGACCTCAAAAACTGTTTAGGCTAAACATACTATTGTACATAAGAAAAACAACTCACCTTCTTCATTCATTTGGTATTGATCAAATTCAATGTCAAGTATTGGTTTACCTGTCATTGTATTTGACTTTAATTTGTTTAAAGTTACCGAATTCACGTCATCTTTTGCTCTGTTTTCAACTTCTTCTCTCCTTCCAAAAGAATAATTCTCCTTTTTGATAAAAATCATTTTCTTATAAGAAGGACAACACTGTACCTGGGACGAGAACAGATGAAAGATACCGACGATAATATTTAACAAATTTAAAGCAAACTCTATTACCTAAAAGATAGCAGTGTAAAAGGACACCATCGGTAGTTAAAACCCAGACTAATAGGAAAAACTCCCACAAGGACTCGACAGGCTACCTAATATTTGAATGTGGTCAATTACATAAATAACAGTAAACATAGGACCAACACTTTACGTGTTAAATTAAGTTATAAAGAAAAGCATTATATCTTGACTAGTTTTAATCTATACCGCCATCCACAGTGTAAAAAGCTTTTTTCGTCATGAAAGATCTTTAGAGGCATGAATAAAGCAAGAGACAGAAGACAGCTTCACTAAGGTAAATCCTGGAGCTCTTGTATATTTTTTTACCAAAATAAGTCAAGTTCAATAAAAAATATTAGTAAACACACTGGGGGACAATGCTAGAACTTACTTCACCCATTGTTTAAATCACTTACATCACATCATTAAAGAAAATGTCCACACAACAGGAAATCATCTTCTCTTAACAGTAAACAGAATACACCTTCAAGAGGTAAAAGGCTGCTTTAACAAAATGCATTCTAAGAACCAATATACGAAGCTAAACAATATCACACTTCTCTTGTTGATACCTTTTTCCACCAGTGGCTGAGGAGTGCAGAACTAAAGGCAAAGATGGATGGCTTCATCATCGAAGCACAGGACCAAAGCTTATTTACCCGGATTTACCAAGCAAATATACTGAAGAATGGAGCTCACCTTAAGTGCCGGTTCTGTGACCAGCACACGGAAACAATAGACCACCTTGTGTCCAGATGTCCGATACTTGCTTTAAATCAGTATGTCAAACGCCACTACCGTGCTGGGCAGTATCTCTACTGGCGTATATGCAAACACTTTTTTATTGAAACCAACCCCAACTGGTATGAACACCATCCACTACCAGTCACGAAAAGAGAAAATGCTACTATTCTGTGGTATTTTCCCATTAACACTGATAGGACGATTCAAGCCAACATCATAATTAAAGATAGGAAAAACAAAATGTGCACATTAATTGACATGAGTGTACCAAGTGATAAAAACATTTCAGTTAAGGAATTCGAAAAATTAAGCAAGTACAGACCTCGCGATAGAAGTTCAAAAAATGTGGAAAGTCAAAGCTAGAACTGGTCCAGTCATTGTAAGGGTACTGGCGATGATTAAGACGGGGACTCAAAAACAAATACAGAAAATACCCGGAGAGCATAAAGCAGAAAAACTCCAGAAAATTGTCCTCACATGCACTGCTTATATACTTTGAAAAGCACCCTCAATTTGATACGGCAAAAGTCATAAATATTTTTGTTTTTTCATACAGCTTTTTAATTTTTTTTTTATACTTTTCATAATTTTTAGTAATATGACAATCGTCTTTTAATATTTGTGCCAATGATGTTTTTACTTACTTGTCATAATTATTTTTATACTCTTTGTAATATGTCAATCGTCCCTTTAATGTTCGTGTCATGTCTCATAGGACCTTTATCTGCCCCAGGTCACTGGGGTGACCCTGTAGATAATTCTACTAAAACGCGTACTTAAAGAAATACTTCAATAATAACAATAGAAATTGGTAAGTCATTAGAGTTTGTAGAAGATGCAAGGCTAGAGGAAGTATTACTGGAATTAGGATGAAAACCAGCATGGAAGAAGCTGAAGACAGAAGGGTGCAGAAAAGAAATGAAAGGCAACTCATGAAGTGAAAGAATTATAGTGATTTTGCATAGAAGGCAAGAACAAGAATACCATCTTTAGTTAAAGGAGAAAAAAATACCAAGAAAGACAGCATCAATAACGACAACGATTGAGCAGATGGTGAACACAAGAGAATGGGAGGTGGCAAGAGGACTGATTGAAGATGAGAGATGTGGACTATGCGAAAAATGTAATGAAGCAGTCGAACACCTTGTAATGAATGTAAGAATACAGCCAATAGTGAGTTTTTATCACCACATAATAGGGAGTTGATGATGATAGCAATTGCATGGGCAAAGAAATACTGGTTGGTCGAAAAAGAAACAAGGTGGTAAAAGGAAAATTGGATGAAAGGGAAAATGTTGGAAAACAATAGTGCCAAGTTACTCTGGGATTTTGAGTTCAACTTACGTAACACATTAACATCTAGGAGACCAGACTATATCTGGTACTGGAAGACAAATAAATAAATAATTTAATCTAAGAAATAACTTTGATTTGTGATATGGGATGTCCGCAGCAGACAAACATAATAGCTGAAGAAAATGAGAAAGTTGCAGAATATCGACAACTTGCGTTTGAATTAAGAGAGAGGAGACATGGATATAAGTAGTAGTTTCGTATGGCTTTGTTGTTTATATTTCCACTCCAGTTCTTTTTAGCCATTTAAAGTATTCCTGACTGCAGGAATCTATTGTTGTGTATCTGCCAGGGATCTTTGTCATTGGACAGGTTAGGACCAGGTGTTCTGTGTCCTGAGGGGCAATTTGATATTTGGGGCAAGTAGCAGACTCTCGCAGGCCCCATTTGTGCAGATTGGCAGCGGTTCTGCCATGGCCTGATCTCAGCCTGTTGGCCGTGGTCCACTGTCTTCTATTGGCGGTCTTGAAACCTGGTTGCAGGCTTGTAGGGTCTTCTATAAAGTCTCCCCTTCTTGGGATGTTCTTTTCCCAGTCTTCTTTCCACGCCCTATCTATGTTGAAAACTCTGCTGGATATCTTGTAGAAAGGGCGGCGTGATTTCAGGCGATTGGTTTGCGGGTGTGCGCTGACGATGGTTTTTAGTGGGAGCCCGTCAGGGAGTTTCTGTACTCTGGTCCTCATGTCTTGGGTGGCTTTTTGTCTTC
>RDPX01000174.1:669022-682109 GCA_003991215.1 Morbakka virulenta | reverse complement strand
TGTATGGGTGCGAGCACTTAGCATAACGTAAAAATTGAGAGATTTTGGCTGGCATTTAATGATGGTTCTGATGAATCAGAAGAAATAGACGGTGTAGAGATTATTTGTGTGTAAAATGACTCTGTTTCAAAATTTTCTCTCTTTTTCATTTATGTCATGTTTGCTTTTCTTCAACAGTATATCTTGTGTTATTGACTTAGAGTTATCATATTTTCCCGGTGTACATGCAACTTTTAACATTTCCTTTAATGCGCATGCGCAAAGCATTTGACTGAAGGAAGTCTGAAGAGAATTTGATACTGAAATTATGGAACAGGGAAGGAAATTTTAGTACTGGGAAAAATTATCCCCCATACCCCCCATAAAAAAGACGCAGCCTTGTTTGTTGGGATCAGCAAGAGTCATTAGGGAGGTTCTAGATACCTAAGACGGTGGGAAATGGTTTGGTTTCCAGTAGATTCACTAACCAACAGCATCATAAGCTGTGATAACCTCAAAATAATTAATAAAAATAATTACTAAAATAATAAATAATAGCAATTGTAATGAAAATAATAATAATAATAATAATAATAATAATATTCATAATAATAATAATAATAATAATAATAATAATAATAATAGGGTCGTAATACGTATGACTTCCGATCCTAATTGATTGGTGGGGTACACGAACTAGTTTTGCCTGGTAATTATGAATGGGCCAGATCAAACATTCCCGCTCAAACCGCAGACTTGCCAGTCAGTTGCATGACCTTAACCAGTTGTGCATGCCCCGAAAGGACTTGCACATCACGCATTTCTGTTTAACCAGCAGGAGCAGTGGGAGAGCACCATACCTAGGTATCGTGAGCGTGGATCTCAGGTTCAGAAGAGCTGATTACCGAGTTTGCACTTGTTACTTATTCCTGAGGTCTTGGGTCAAGCCTTGCAGCGGAGCCGGTTTTAAGCAGAATGGGTCATTTAAACTGGGAAACCTAAACAGACTCCACCTACAAGGTCATATTCTGTTTCAATTTACATCAACAATGGGTCAATGAGCTAGAAATGGCGGCAAGTGTGGCAGGCAGGCTGCAACAGACTGCCCTCCTAGGATCGGCCACAATACTCCGTAAAGTGTTGAATGTCTAAGTTTGAAGCCCCCAAAAGGACAACAACGTGGAAATCAGTCATGAGCTCCGAGGCGAAAAAGCAACCAAAAAAAATAATGATAATGATAATAATAATAATAATAATAATAATAATAATAATAATAATTTATCTCACTCTTGTGGCTACAGTACATGTGCCTGCATTCCTGGCTTGTTGCTGGGCGATGAATGTGGGTTTTTGACCCATCCATCACTAGAGGGTGTGTAATCACTCGATAATAATAATAATAATAATAATAATAATAATGTATTGCTAAAACAGTTGCAAAATCTTGATCTTTTATCGATGTTCGACATAGATTTTCGCTCCACTGCTGCTGGTTTGCCATTTATCACAGAAGGTACTTGAAGGTTAATAAGTAAGTCTGGTGAAAGACGTGGTATAGTTTTATATTTATTGGGAACTTTTACAGTGTGTAGCATGATCACTTGCATCATAAACGTTTTGGTTTTGATATTGATGCCAGGTCTTTGGTAACAAATAGTCCTCTCATTCAGAACGTTGATGATACTGTGCTATTCTTCTTGTCAAAAAGTACCCTTGGCATGGAAAGTGGTTTCATTTAAGAGGCTGAGCAGATTCAAACATTGATAGAAAATAACTGTCTTGTGCTAAACAATAACAAATTAGGAAAAACTGAATTTATTTTTCATCAAGCAAAGAAAAACGGTGACACCTGGAATATGAAAACATGATATGTCAAAATCAAACAGCCATAATCATATGAATACCTTGACGTTAATTTTGACAGCCATCTGAATATGAAGGATCATTGCAGCAAAATATCAAAGCGAATCGCCCCTGGGATCAAACTCTTCATCAGATAATTTGTGTTTTACTGGGATATTATGTACTGATTACTTTTAATACTTAATGGTGTTTTGTTTATTTTATGTTACAAGCTCCTGCACTGATACCAGAATTTTGTAACTATAATCTGAAATGCTTAACCTATATAATATTTGTAATAAAACAATAAAAATAATAATAATAATAATAATAATAATAATAGCAATCATCATCATCATCATACGTAAAATGTGTCACAGTAGAAAAATGTAAATCTGATGAGCATTTCGTCTACAGTTATCGTACCTTTTTAATAAGTATTTTACATACAATAAAATATGAACATCAAATATCAAACTTTTTAGAGCTTAATTTTAAACTATGAAAATAATTCCTCTGATGGATCTTGCAATAAATTGTTTTATTTATTAAGAGTATATAGGGAAAATTGTTACTAGAAAAGACATCAGTAACAATAATATAACTTTACCTGAGCTTGAGCTTTGATATTTTTTCTTGTAAATACACCAGCATTAGTGCGTGATAAAATTGTATTCGGATAAAATTTGAAATCTTATCACTTAAGTCAGAGCAGATCTCTGATTCACATCCATGATTTTCATTTTAATGGTGTTAATATCATATGTATAATAAAGGGTAAACGTATTGTATTGTACCATTATGCAAAATCTTTGTAAACCACAAACCATCTTGTCACGAAAAATTTTATTACTGGGTAAACCAACGATTACAAAAAAGAAAATAGCAAGGACAATAAAAAATTACGACCCATGTTCACAGATCACGAAGATACTTTACATCACAATATGTTATTTAATAACAATACAAAAATTAAGTAATTTGTGAATAAGAACACACAGACATCGACCGGAAATTCGTATTAACTCTTACAAATCTAATATCAAACCATTGCTGTTGAAAATTGTCTAGGATTTGGGACTCACGATATCCGACTAAAAGAAACACCTTCCACAGGGCCCATTATAAAACTACCCTCNCAGAATTTTGTAACTATAATCTGAAATGCTTAACCTATATAATATTTGTAATAAAACAATAATAATAATAATAATAATAATAGCAATCATCATCATCATCATACGTAAAATGTGTCACAGTAGAAAAATGTAAATCTAATGAGCATTTCGTCTACAGTTACCGTACCTTTTTAATAAGTATTTTACATACAATAAAATATGAACATCAAATATCAAACTTTTTAGAGCTTAATTTTAAACTATGAAAATAATTCCTCTGATGGATCTTGCAATAAATTGTTTTATTTATTAAGAGTATATAGGGAAAATTGTTACTAGAAAAGACATCAGTAACAATAATATAACTTTACCTGAGCTTGAGCTTTGATATTTTTTCTTGTAAATACACCAGCATTAGTGCGTGATAAAATTGTATTCGGATAAAATTTGAAATCTTATCACTTAAGTCAGAGCAGATCTCTGATTCACATCCATGATTTTCATTTTAATGGTGTTAATATCATATGTATAATAAAGGGTAAACGTATTGTATTGTACCATTATGCAAAATCTTTGTAAACCACAAACCATCTTGTCACGAAAAATTTTATTACTGGGTAAACCAACGATTACAAAAAAGAAAATAGCAAGGACAATAAAAAATTACGACCCATGTTCACAGATCACGAAGATACTTTACATCACAATATGTTATTTAATAACAATACAAAAATTAAGTAATTTGTGAATAAGAACACACAGACATCGACCGGAAATTCGTATTAACTCTTACAAATCTAATATCAAACCATTGCTGTTGAAAATTGTCTAGGATTTGGGACTCACGATATCCGACTAAAAGAAACACCTTCCACAGGGCCCATTATAAAACTACCCTCAATATCAAATGGCCTACATTTTTTCCTGAAAAAATCATTCAAAAGTGTAATACTAGAAATTTGACTGTCACGTACGTACATTTCAAAATTGTTGAGCTTATTTTGGGAATTTTCTACGGTTGAATCAAAATTCTTCAGCTCGGCAATTGATGATAAACCATTTGAAAAGATAACAGAAAAAAGTGAGTTCATAGTACAACAACTACTAACACTCCCTGTCACCACCCCTACAGATCTTAAATGTGCACCCGGGTATAGAACTATTAATTGAGGTATACAAATTTGGCCATGGCCTGGGGATATTACCCTGAACCAACATATGACATGGTTTCCCATAAATGGATTGTTGAATAAACGGAAATGTCAAGACATTTTTGACTGGTAGCACAAATTTTAGATAGGGTGCTAAAAATTAGATTTCAAGGGAAACCGCATAATATCAGTATGATTCAATGTTATGCTTCTACAAGCAATGTAAGTGATAAAAAATGGAATAATTTTATAACACACTACAAGAAACCATTGACATGATCCCAAATAGAGATCTAAAGATTATGTCGGGCGATTTCAATGTGAAAGCTGGAAAACAAATTAGAAATTGTGTATGGAATGAAAAGTTTGAATTAAGTGAAGAGAATGAAAGAAGAACTGAGCTTCTTGAATTTTGCGAAGTAAAAACCTTGTCATTGCCAATGCACTTTTTGAACACCACCCGAGACGTCTGTACACTTGGATATCTCCAGATAAAAACATACGCAATCAAATTGATTATGTTATGATAAATCCAAAATGGAAAGGTAGTATAAAGAATGCAAAAACAATACTAGGTCCTGATTGTAACTCTGACCATCATCTCTTTATAGTTGACATGTAGTTCAGACTAAAAAACCTACCAGTTTCAGAAGCACTTTTAAAACAAGATTATAATTCTATCGACAAACCGAGTTAAAATCTCTAACTCTTCTGAAGCCCTATTAGCAGTTGAGAAAACGAAGTCACCAAAAGAATTCTGGGAAGATGGGAAAACATACTCTTAAGCTTAGCTAAAGGTGCCATTCCAAAGAAAATGGAAAAAAAACAATGGATTTCTAGTGGAACATTAAATGAAGTTGAAAAAGGAGACTAATGAAAGCTAAAGGTATCAATAACGAAGTTGACAAGGCTAAATATAGATTTCAAAATACGACAGTTCAAGAACTGATGAGAAAGACAAAGATAAATTCATAAATGAACAATGTCAGAGAATAGAGGAGAAATTCATCACCAACTCTGACAAAGACCTCTATGCAAAAGTAAAGAGTTTGACCAGAAAATTCAGACCTAGCATTGACATTGTCAAAGAAGATGACGGAACCATTCTTTGTGAGAGTGAAGAAGTAAAAAGACGATGGCAGGAATATTGTACTAAATAAAATCAGAAAAATTATGACATTATTGAACTGCAACTTCCACCCTTTATTGATACAAAAAAAGAACCACCTCCGTTGTACTCAGAAGTCGAAAAGCCAATCAAGGAACCCAAGGAAAATCAAAGGTCCTAGTGTTGATGAAATTGTGTCTGAATTAATTTAAAATGGTAGGGATCATGTTATAACCTACTTTTACAAACTCTGCAAGTTGATTTGGAACAAAAAAGAATGGCCAGATGACTGGGTTAAGTCAATTTTTGTACTAATTCCAAAGAAAGGTGACATTTAACAATGTTGTAACAACCGAACCATTGCACTCATCGGTCACTGTAGCAAAATTATTCTTAAAATCATAGCAGGAACAACGAACACAAAAACGCATGAAGAAGTTAAGGAAGTGCAAGCAGGCCTTAGACCCGGAACTGGGACACGAGACCAAATTCTCAATCTCAAAATGATTATAGAGAAAAACCGAGAGTATATAAAAAATGTATTCTTGTGTTTTATTGATTTCAGAAAAGCCTTTGATATGGTCTCTCATAATGTAATCTTGAGTGTAATGGTCAATATGGGATACCAAGCCCATATTATTGACTCAATTAAACAGCTGTATAAACACCAAAAAGCAGGAGTCAGAACATCTTAAGGCCTAACAGACTGGTTTACAATTGAACAAGGTTTTCGCCAGAGATGCATTCTTTCCCCACATCTCTTCAACATCTATTCAGAACAAATAATAAGAAATGCACTGAATGGTTTTGTTGGTAGTGTCAAGGTCGGTGTTAGAATTATTACTAATCTGAGATATGCAGATGATGTTGTTTTAATAGCCAGTAGCATGGCTGAATTACAAGACTTGCTAATAGAGTTAAAGATATAAGTTTGTAGTTTTGACTTGCATTGAATTCGAGTAAAACAAAAGTTATGAAAATAGCTAAGAACAACCAGAATGAGAATGATGTAGAGCACATTAGAGTTAAAAATAATGAAATAATTGAAAATGTAAAAGAGTTTTCTGTATCTCAGAATACTTATCACCAATAATTATGATGACACAAAAGAAATCCGCTGAAGGTTATACTTACTTACTTATCCTCTGTGTTCTGCTTCTTTGGTAGTCGAGGACATCCCTTAGATGCAATCAGACCTTCGTTGAAACGTTTCCAGTTTTTCTTTTCTCTTGCTTTTTCCCTTAGGCTCTGGAGCTGTTTTCTGGTACGGAGTTGCCCAAGTCCGGAGTTTTTGATGTCTTCACAGATGGTGCTGAGAAGATTTGTAGAGTGGCGTCCTATTCTGGCTTTATACATTGTTGCTCCTGATATGGCAAATTCAAGGGCTTTCTGGGTGGGGGTGTTGATGTCCATGCGTAGGACATGACCTAGCATAGACCATCTTCGCTTTGCTACTAGTGTAGATATAGGATCCGTTTGGCAGATTTTATACAGTTCTTTATTACTGATTACGCTTTTGGGCCATAGGTGACCTGTTATCGTTCGCAAGTGTTTACGGTGGCATATATCTATTTTATTCATCATAGCTTTGTTGGTAGCCCCTGTCGCAATTATATAGCTTGATGAAAAGGCAGTACGCATTATAAAGTTTGAGTCTGGTTTTGAGCAGAATCTTATTGCGGCGAGACCAGATTTTTGATAATAATTTAAATGCTATGTTGCCTTGGATGCATCTGGCAGAGATGTCTGCTGAACTACATAGCAGGGACCCTAACGTTTTACACTTAGGCTAGTTTTCGCAGCCTCGGATAGGTGTTCCTTCTGGATCAGTTTCAGATATTTCGGCATGATATATGTGTGTAAACTCAGTTGGTTATGTATAGCAGGAAGTGCAATGATCTCATTAAAAAATATATGGGAAGACAAAAGTATTACTATTACTACAAAACAAGGCTGCTACACACATTCATTTTTAGCATAGCCATTTACGGCCCAGAATGTTAGGTATTGAAAAATATAGACAAGAAGAAGAAAACTAATGAATGGATACTGGAAAAGATGGATGTAAACGAGAGGCTCTTAACAACTATAAATTGTAGAAAAATGGCTTTTATTGGACACATACAAAGGGGAAAGGACATAACCAGTGATTTATTACTTGGAATAGTTTATGGCTCGAGATGGAGAGGAAAACTGACCGTTAGATATAGGGACAACATCAAAGACATTACTGGTGGAAGAAGAATGGTTCAGCTGTACAGAATGGCGCAGGATAAAGGTAAATGGAGAGCTACGGCGGTTTATTTTGAACCTCCGTTAGATGATGATGAGCATAAATAATTTGAAGGCCAAACTAATATCATCTGGGAAATAATTAGAAGCAGTCAATATTAAAAGGAGGGTTTCCAGGGTGATAGGCTCTCTCTTCTTCTGTTTTTTTCTTTGCATGATCCCACTATTTTTGATACAGAGAAAGATTACAGCTTGGAATGAATTCAAAGAGACAAATGCTAAAATTAATCATTTATTATTCATTGACGATCTAAAATTATGTGGTAAAACGCAGGACCAAATAGATTCATTAATAAGAACGGTACGTTTTTTCAGTAACCGTATTGGTATCTTATCGGCAAAAGTAAATGTGTTGTAGTGATAATGAAAGGAGGAAAGCTGGTAGGGTAGAATGCAGTTGAACTGAATTTTAGGATGAAAATCGTATCAAACAAGTGGAGAAAACTGGATATAAATATTGTGGGGTGCTTAAGTTTGATAGAATAAAGAAAAGTATTATAAAGGAACGGTTTAATAATGAATATTTCAAAAGATTTAAACCAGTCTTGAAGTCGAGACTAAATGATAAAAATGAGATTCTGGCTGCAAATACATGGGCTATTTCATTTCTTAGATATAATTGAGGGATTATAATGCGGACTAAAGATGAATTTAAACAAATAGATAGGAAAACGGGAAAATTTATCAGTACACATGGAATACTTCATCCCAAAAGCGTTGTAGACATGATCTATGCCTCACATGTAGAAAGTGGCAGAGTATTAATCATCTGTACAGGGTACATCCAAGTTGAAGAAAATAACATAGAGTAGTACATTAATCATAGCCCTAAAGTACTGCTTTAACTAACGAAAGAGTTGAAAGTTCTTAAGGCAGAATCTTGGAGAGAACCAATTGAGTTTTAACAGTCGGTTATAGGAGAGTTTAAGAATACGTGGAGAGAAAAGAAAATGCATGGCCAATTTATTCGAGGGATTCATGACGATTTTGATGAAACTAAATCATAGAATTGAATAAGAAATTCGGATCTTAAGCCGGAAAAGCTTCACTGATTTTCGCTGCCCAAGAATAAGCATTAAGAACCAATTATTCAAAATTTAATGTCAATGAAAGATCCAGATCACCGCTCTGTTAATTGAGTGGTGTCAAAATTGAAAGCATTTCCCACCTCGTTAGCGACCATAGCAAACTTGTTCATTATCAGTACAAGGGAAAGCATGACAGTGTTTCGCGAATCGTTTATATGAAACTATGTGGTGTGTATGATTTTTAAAGAGAAAGAAATGAGCCACAAAGTGTACTAGAAAATAAAGAGACCAAATATTATCTGACTTTATTTCAGTTATTGAGAAGTCGAAAAAGGAATCTTAGATCATCGACATAACTGTTCCGAATGATGTGACAGCTGGGAATAAAGAGCAAGAAAAGCCAGAAAAATTCCAAGACCTTGGCGAGAATTTCCAACCTTTTTTGAAATGAAGAAAGCTGAAATCATTCGGATTGTTGTTGGCGCACTAGGCATGATTTACGTAATAATGAAAACATGGATAGTAATGATAATGGTGATAAAATGATAATAATGATATTTAACATATAATGCACTTAATGTACAAGGTCAAAATAAGATGTTTGAACGATGGCTGAGATGTACAATTTATACGTAGTAGGAACAAGCTACATTTGTGGGCCGTCTCAAGACTCAAGACTTTCCTTTGGCTCTATGAAATTATCTTAAATTATCCGGACTGATTAATTATACCATCAGAAAATCGTAGGATTACTACTATACTGTTAATTACTTTTAGTTGGTTCTTTGCAATTGGTAAAGTTTTATATTTTATCATACCTTTTTCTTTTTTCAATTCAATTGAATCTCTACTTTTTTAAATGCTGAATATTGGGTGTATTTAGAAAGATCCAGATACCTAAAACCTGTAACCTTTAGTCTCCTCAAGTAAGAAATTCGTTTGCATTTCAGTAATATTTTTCCTTTCTATATGGACATATTTTTTAGTTCTGAAAAATTTAGCATATTTTTAACAGTAAATTTGACCTACCTTTTTCTAAAGTTCATACAGTGTAGAGTTTCACTTTCCTTTCCTTGCTATAAACTTTTGTCATTCATAAGGAAGTAACTTAATTATACATGTTTCTAGAAATGAAATCCTGCGAATATAATGTTCAGAATATTATGTAGGTGTTTCAAGGTCATGATACTTTTATTACTGTCATTTAATACTGATAATAACTTTATTATTACTATCAGTAATAATAACGTTATTATTACTGATTACGAGAGCAGAGGTTACGGAATTGAAATAAGATACGTAAGCTTAAAACTAGCCTGCTAAAAACAATAATTAACCCTAAGGAGCCACAAAAAGATATTGTATGTGATTTTCCAGATTGTTGCGTTTTAAATGTCCACTCACTATATGACTTTGTGTAAGATGTGGGGTGCAGATGTGAGTGAGTGACTTAAAGCGAAACCTTTTGTCATAAAGCAGCTCTGAACGAGAAAATCTTCTGAAAATTTCAGTTCGAAAAGGCTCGAGAAGAGTAAACTCTTTAGATCTAAGTATAGCGATGGATACAATCAAAAATTGGTAATACTTCAACCAAAGAGCGCAACGGATCTTGAGAAGGTTAATACTGGCATAAAGTTGTTTAATGAAGATGTTTTACATTGCCAAGTCATTATACAATAAAGAAGAAAAACACAAGCATGGTCGTCCATTTCGTGGTTGGATGAGCAAGATGCTGGGAAATTGTGAAACTTACATTTCTAAGCTACAAGCTTTTGCTGAAAAACTCCAAGCTTATCAGCGCTTAGTACTATGCTTTGTACCACTTCACTTTATGCTTGACAATTTAAAAAGGATTATGGATGGGGGTTGAAAGAAGCGACATGGCAAGAGATTTCTTCTTGACCGGTTAGTTAATGTGTTTAATTAAATTTGAACACTCAACACATCTCCGTTTGCACAATCGGTTAGAGCACCATGCTTATAGTGCAGTGTTTGTGAGTTCGATCCCCAGTTGACGGTCAATGTTTTTTTAAAGCAATTCCTAGTGGTATTATTATCCTTACATGTCTGCTATGGCATAACACATTTCTTGCCGGTATTATTATCCTTACATGTGTGTCATGGCATGACACATTTCTTGCCGGTATTATTATCCTTACATGTGTGTCATGGCATGACACATTTCTTGCCGGTATTATTATCCTTACATGTGTGTCATGGCATGACACATTTCTTGACGGTATTATTATCCTTACATGTGTGTCATGGCATGACACATTTCTTGCCGGTATTATTATCCTTACATGTGTGTCATCGCATAACACATTTCTTACGTGAACATTTATCCTTACATGTGTGGAGCATTAACTTACGTTTACCAACAAGACTTATAATACAATATTATAAAGCGTTCTACTCTTTTACAGGGTCTAATGTGGTTTTACCAAGGGATCTTCCAACACCGCCGCCGCCGCGGGCTGGGAACTAGCGCTACCGCCATCTGATATGACAGACCTTTTTATGTTTTTATGTATGACACTCACTTTTAAAGTGTTGAAGGAGGTTTTTAATAAAATTCAGTAAAGATATTAGCGGCTGAGCGACAACGGGTATAAAACGGCTGTTTCAAGGGTTGAAAAGCAAATGTAGGTGATTGACGTGGGGTCTAGGTTTTATATTATATTTATATTATTAACACTGGTGGAATCTTTGGTACAGGCGCGCTAGGAATATATTTTATAAGCATGAGGGCTTTGTCATACGTTTATCATATGGTTTTTGTGGAAACATTTTATTAGCATGGGGTGGATTAGGGTAATGTCATGAAGTTATCATATAAGCATGGGTGGATTGGGACAATGTTATGGAGTTATCAAATAAGCGTGGGGTAGATTGGGGTAATGCTATGGAGTTATCATATAGTTTTTGGGTGTATGGGAAGTTGTGAGTAGTATGTAAATGACGTATCCAGGTGAACGACAGTTTTCGATGTTAAAAACGGGTTTCAAGGGGTTATATCGGTCGATTTCGACCCCATTTTTGCTATTGAACAGAGGTGAAATGAGCGAAAAATGAGGTCAAAATTGGCCGATATAACCCCTTAAAACCCGTTTTTTTGATGTCGAAAATCGACAGTCACCTGGATGCCTCACTTACATACTACTCACGCAAGACAACATAAAATGGAAGACATACGGATTACCCCTCCACTTGGGTTGCTCTTCAGCCAAGGCTTAAGCAACACGAAGCCAGCTGTCCTGCATAATTAGGCCCTATAGCCAAAGCCCCAACCAAGGAGAGACCAGAGCTCTACACTTGATCTTAGCCAAAAGGCTAAGAAGCGGTATGTAAACATACTGCTAAGAACTACTCTTAAAACTGTTAGAAACGTGTATTAATCTTAAGCCTAGTCAGTGTACCGGCTCTCCCAGAAAAGCTCCCGAGAGTTTATCTTTTTACAATCAGGCCAATGTTTCATTTAAAAAAAGGCAAGGAAGCAAATCTGGAGCGTGACTTGCTTGTATACTATCAATAGAGGTCAGTATGTGTCACTAGTTTGTTTTGTCAATCAGTCATTTATATTAACAAAAAGTACAATTATCATTCTGTTGAAATTATTCAAAAACAAAAAGGAAGGTTTATTAACGTCAGCGTGAGCTACTGGTGTTGCTTTCCTCCAGATTTCTAAAACTTAAGCTTCTAAGCATCATACACACACAAAAAAATTAAAAATTTGAAGAATTTTAATATTAGATCATTCTTTACCATCCTAAAATAGAAGACTATAAGCACATTCAGCAGTCAATTTTTAAGTCCACAAATTTCATGTTTCAATGTATGTTAAATAAAACTGATAACTATAAATTGTCAAGATAGATCGATGTATGCAACACTTCAATCGTTAGAGGCATTTCAATCTTTTAATCAAGTTTTAAATAGGATAAATCTGTATTGATTTTTTTTCACTTAAAACCGCATAAGCTAAGTAACTGTCATAAAAAGTAAAAAAAAAGTTAGCAGACGTTGCAATGATGTTATGAAGCAGTTGTAATTTGTTTTATCTTCATTTTCGTATCATTTGATACCAGTGGCGTAACCTAACTAAGGACAAGTATAGTTAAATCTGTCAACTTGGCTGCATCAACTGTAGTCCTCGATATTTTTTTTTAATCTGTACATAAGTAGCGTAAGTTATTGAAGGCTTTTTTGTTATTTCATATCATTAATTCGAGTGCGCTTAGCATTTGATCGTGCTCTGTTATATAAACACCATTGTTTTTTTGTCACTTATGTTCAGGTTAGAAAGGGACCCCTTGCTGACCGTACTGTTAGGTAAGTTCTCGACGATGATGTTTCAGATTATTGCTGGAGACATTCTTCGAAAGTGTTAAGATCCTTTAGCTCTTTGACCATGTTCGACAAATGCGTATATATATATATATAAAAGATATAATAAGTTGGAAAGAATAAAAAAACTACACTATCCATTTCGACAAGCCTGTTTCGTGATTTTACTCACTCATTTCCTGACGAGTGAGTAAAATCACGAAACAGGCTTGTCGAAATGGA
>RDPX01000174.1:624296-665033 GCA_003991215.1 Morbakka virulenta | reverse complement strand
GACAAATTTAGCAGTTACTACTAGTTTCATGTTTTCTTAACAATCTTCAAACTGCAGTTTGAAGATTGTTAACAAAACATGAAAATAGTAGTAACTGCTAAATTTGTCTAGTTATTTTGTATGGTATACTGGATTTATATATATATATATATACGCATTTGACCTCGGAAGTTGTAAATTATTAAAACATGCCCAATATGAAAGAAGCCAGTAAACAATAATCATTGGATTCAATATTTTCATTGTGCATTCCAAATTTGTACATTACTTTGCCCATTTTATTGAGTTAATAGTCAGTTATAATTAAACAGACTCTAGATCAATCCGGGTATAAGCTTTTTGTGCGAAAGCCCATATTTCTTTTTACATAAAATAGAATTTAACAACTTTCTTCAAAATCAAGCAAAATTTAAATAAGTGTAATATACTGAGTTTAAGCTGCTATCAACTGCATTAGATACATGGTCTGCATTATTGCTTGCATACAATTAAGGAACTTATTGGCCATTCTAAGAATTTTACAAGCCATCGCCTTGATTTCAAAGTCCTGTATTACTAGATACTCAGGTAGAAGCAACACTGATTATCAGGCAGTAATGGACAGAATTCTTCCGCCACCAATGCTCGTGGTCCAGCGGCCTGTACACATTGCTTTGTAATTACTATCCAGTGTTAAAACCGAGATGGCTCTTTTTGTGCAAACCTCAGTTACTAAATTTCCCGAATCATCAAACATTGTAGCACTTCTGTCACTTTTTTTGATGGCATCTAAACAAACGGATCAGCCTCTCGCCGGAAAGTTCATGTTCAGTTTGCTTTCTTGAAATCATAAATATGTTGCTTAAAATAGCCAGATCAGTTTTGTTGCCATCTCTGCATAACACCGTGTAGGCATAGATAAATGTGTATATATATATATATATATATATATATATATATATATATATATATATATACTCAAGCTACAGACAGTACTGTTTCGCCCTTTGTGGGTTCATCAGTGCAGCACAGAGTTTCTGAGACATAACTCTCAGGCCATGTTGCCATATATATATATATATATATATATATATATATATATATATCAAAGCGTTACAAATAAACATTCAGTCATTAAACCAGCTGAACTGATAAGCCTTGTGTACCATATTTTTTAAGTTAGTTGTTCAGTCTTTAGTGACTGATAACATCAAAACTATTTCAGACGTGTCTGAAAAGACAAACAAAGTAGATTTCCTTTGCAAATTTTGGATCTTATTTTATTTTTTAAGAGTTTTACAACTTCCTTTGCTCAGATGACTTTTCTTGACGTGACTAAAAATGATAAAGATGAAGTAGATTATTTATCTGCATTTATCTGCATTTATCAAGATTGTCAGTTTTCTGTAAACAGTATTCTAAACAACTTTTAAAATATTGAAATTAAACTTGTGTACTGGGGTAGTACCTCTAGTTTTCTAATTGTATCCTTTCTTTAAAGTTTTTTAATGCTGATGATGAGTTTTGATAGGAACACTTTTTTTTTAAACAACTTTTTTCGGTAATTTGGACATCATACTACCCTCTTAATGCCCAGTGATATTAGTAAGATTCATTTTTTGTTATTTTAATTAGATTTTTACAGTAGAAAATAACGTTTTGAATTTACTAGCAATTTGTTTCTCATACCTTTTTTTACTGATTTCAAAGGATTCAAAATGTGGAGTTCTCTTTTTTACTGATGTAGAATATATGATTTTTCTTCCAGAATTTATCTAGGTCATGGAAAAGGACTAGCTATTTGTTGTAGCTGTTTTCGGCTTTGGAACTTTAACCTGCTTTTCTGCTACAGCCTGGCTTAGTATTTATTTATTATTTATTTAGTATTTGTACATTTGATGTTCGCAGTATTGTTTGATGAAGTCCTTTTTTCAAAGCACATTTTTCTTGAAAAGTGGATTACAGCTTCTCCGTCCTCATCAGAATGATGGCTTTGATTAGACAACTGAACTTCAAAAAGCTGCTCAGGGTCGTCTTGCACATGGATAATTGTCAGAAAAAATGTTAATTCCTTTATATGCGTCTATTAATACACGAGGCATGAAAGAAATTAGATTTTTCTGGAAATCCTTTTCACGCACATTTTAAGCAAATCACTATGATTTTTGTCCTTGGCAGGAAAGGAGATAAACAATTCTGCAAATTAATTTAAAAAAATCTGTTATCGCATTGAGACGTAACGTTTTCCTCTGTTGTTTACTCTATGAGAATAATATATAGAGATGAAAAATTTGTGTGCATCCAACCTAGCTCGAATCGATGCTTTTGGCTTTTAGTGACTCATGCTGTACCATCTAAATTATCTACGCTACTTTCTTAAGCAGTTTGCCTTACAACCACATTTTCTCAGCATTCCCTTGCCCTTCTTGTTATTAAGATCTTAAAATATTGCTTTGGAATGGAAATTAACAGCTACGTTTTTAAACAGCTACTTCAATTCTGCACATGATTCTCATTAACTTTTTAAAGGTTTGAAACGTGATGAGAACAAAGGCACAACTATTTTCGGTTGACCACTTTCAATTCATTTTAATGTGAGTGCCTTTAGTGTAAGATATATACGTGCACAGAGTAGTTTATCAAAATTAACTTTTGCTAATATTCTGTATTTGGGGAATCCTAAGTGGTTGATTTGAATAACCATTGGCATGATTTACTCCAACTGCAGACCTTTATCTGTGGAAAATGAAGGCGTGATAGCCACCTGAAGATATCCTTTTTTTTCAGTTTAATACACACTGGTCACTTTGTTGATGGCATAGTAACCCTGCTTTTTGATTTTGTACTCAAAAATATATTGTAAACTATCAATTGCAATCATTCATACTCTAGCCATGAAAATATTCTATTAACGTTTCAAGATGAGGTCATTAAATCGAGATACAAAGTGTATATTTTAATTGTGCTATTGTTTATATAACACATCTCTTTTGAAGACTTAAATTGCAACGCTTTGTTTAAGTTTCACTCAAAGCATTTGACCCAAGGCATTGCAATAGTATTCTTGCCCAACTTATTCATCGAAAACCAACAGCACTACAAGATTTGCATATCACTAATATTATCCTAGCAAAAGGTGCAAATCAAAAACAAGATGGTTACTGAATCTTTATATAGCATATAAAGATAAAAAATACAAGAGGTATTATTATTATTAATTTTTATCAACCTCATATTTCAAATTTTGACTTTTTCTTAGTAGTATGTTTGATCTTTGCCCATAAGGATGCTGCTGAACATACCTTTAATTGAAATTGACCAGTAGTTCAATTGCATCAATCCTCATCTTTTCTATATACTACTTTTCAGCTTTTTCTCGTCTATTTTCGCTCTTTAAAGATACAAATGATCTTTGCCCATAAGGATGCTGTGAACATACCTTTAATTGAAATTGACCAGTAGTTCAATTGCATCAATCCTCATCTTTTCTATATACTACTTTTCAGCTTTTTCTCGTCTATTTTCGCTCTTTAAAGATACAAATGATCTTTGCCCATAAGGATGCTGCTGAACATACCTTTAATTGAAATTGACCAGTAGTTCAATTGCATCAATCCTCATCTTTTCTATATACTACTTTTCAGCTTTTTCTCGTCTATTTTCGCTCTTTAAAGATACAAATGATCTTTGCCCATAAGGATGCTGCTGAACATACCTTTAATTGAAATTGACCAGTAGTTCAATTGCATCAATCCTCATCTTTTCTATATACTACTTTTCAGCTTTTTCTCGTCTATTTTCGCTCTTTAAAGATACAAATGATCTTTGCCCATAAGGATGCTGCTGAACATACCTTTAATTGAAATTGACCAGTAGTTCAATTGCATCAATCCTCATCTTTTCTATATACTACTTTTCAGCTTTTTCTCGTCTATTTTCGCTCTTTAAAGATACAAATGATCTTTGCCCATAAGGATGCTGCTGAACATACCTTTAATTGAAATTGACCAGTAGTTCAATTGCATCAATCCTCATCTTTTCTATATACTACTTTTCAGCTTTTTCTCGTCTATTTTCGCTCTTTAAAGATACAAATGATCTTTGCCCATAAGGATGCTGCTGAACATACCTTTAATTGAAATTGACCAGTAGTTCAATTGCATCAATCCTCATCTTTTCTATATACTACTTTTCAGCTTTTTCTCGTCTATTTTCGCTCTTTAAAGATACAAATGATCTTTGCCCATAAGGATGCTGCTGAACATACCTTTAATTGAAATTGACCAGTAGTTCAATTGCATCAATCCTCATCTTTTCTATATACTACTTTTCAGCTTTTTCTCGTCTATTTTCGCTCTTTAAAGATACAAATGATCTTTGCCCATAAGGATGCTGCTGAACATACCTTTAATTGAAATTGACCAGTAGTTCAATTGCATCAATCCTCATCTTTTCTATATACTACTTTTCAGCTTTTTCTCGTCTATTTTCGCTCTTTAAAGATACAAATGATCTTTGCCCATAAGGATGCTGCTGAACATACCTTTAATTGAAATTGACCAGTAGTTCAATTGCATCAATCCTCATCTTTTCTATATACTACTTTTCAGCTTTTTCTCGTCTATTTTCGCTCTTTAAAGATACAAATGATCTTTGCCCATAAGGATGCTGCTGAACATACCTTTAATTGAAATTGACCAGTAGTTCAATTGCATCAATCCTCATCTTTTCTATATACTACTTTTCAGCTTTTTCTCGTCTATTTTCGCTCTTTAAAGATACAAATGATCTTTGCCCATAAGGATGCTGCTGAACATACCTTTAATTGAAATTGACCAGTAGTTCAATTGCATCAATCCTCATCTTTTCTATATACTACTTTTCAGCTTTTTCTCGTCTATTTTCGCTCTTTAAAGATACAAATGATCTTTGCCCATAAGGATGCTGCTGAACATACCTTTAATTGAAATTGACCAGTAGTTCAATTGCATCAATCCTCATCTTTTCTATATACTACTTTTCAGCTTTTTCTCGTCTATTTTCGCTCTTTAAAGATACAAAACTACTTTTATTATCTGTTAATACTCCTAAAATATGGTGACAAATGGGACTACAATGACGATTTCAATAGTGTTGTTTATGACTGACTTTTAGTATCCAGTCCACTTACAACTAGTATAATTAAAATAGTATAATTAAAGTAAGAAAAATGTTTGAAGAAAGCTCTTACAAAGATTCAATTTGGCATTACAATGAAGAATGTTTTGTATTTAAACTTTATGTACAACATTACTCAGCTTGTTTGTTCAGTATTTTGTGTTGTTACAAAGTGAGAATAATAAAAAATACGTTACAATGTTAATTGCTTTCAAAATGCAATAATTTCCAGTAAGTTCGCATTTATTTTAATCATTGCATACAGTATTTGGACACATTGAAATTCACACTTAAAAACAACCTTTCTGTATATTTATGATGTCTTGGGAAAAGATGTTCTAAAATATACACCATTTAAAGTCTATATGGAGTTTTGAAGTAACTTTGAAGTGATCGTCTTGTCCTTCAAAAGCTTCTGTCTTACAAAAGTCAAACTGCTATAATATCTTGCGCAATTAAAAACTAAGAATAAACTGTGCTATTAGCATTCCTCTGGAATCATTTTTAAGGCAATGGAATGGACAATACTTATTGCTTAATAAAATGAACTATAAAGTTGTAACTTGTCCCATGTAAAAAATCCACATTTTCAAATTTCCTAGATCCCGCTGTTAAGACTCTGCATACTTATACATTTGGTCTATTTTAACATTATAAATAGTCCTAATTACTTAAGTAAAATTCCCTGTACCTCAGTTTTGGGGCACGTCCAATGCACTAACATGGTAAGGTCCTTTAATTGAAGTTACTTTAAATAATATTCTTTCAAAGTTTGTTGCAAAAATGAACGTCGTGATCCATCAATGGTCTTTGCTACAGACACGAGTTATTGTGTTGGCATTAAATTTCTTAATGTCGGAAAAACTGAAGTTGAAACTGAAATAGAGAAATCTCAAAATTCCTGAAATTGATATTTTTTTAGATATCCTAAAATACGATGCTTCAGTAGAGAGACTACTTTGTATTCACTAAAATAAAAAAGTAAAATGTGTACAATTTATGGTCATCTATAGAGTCCTTTCTGTCTACAGTCATAAAACATATTATCTATACTTGTTAAACGTTGATAAACTGTTGACATTTGAGCTTTTAAAGTGATAATGCGTCTCTTACATTCCTCGTTTTCTAGTCTAGCACAGTCTAAATCATGCCTTAATGTATTATTCTCTTTTCTTGTTTTCTCGAGTTCATTTTCAAAAGCAGTGACTTTATCAGAATGTTGTTCCTCTAAGTCCTTGAGTTCAGCTTCTAAGCTCATTATTTGTTTTGTCTTGTCAGATATTTCTAGTTCCTTTTTCTTGAAGGCATCACAAAGATCACGAAATTCTTTGTACACTTCAATTTGTTCTCCTTTAAGAATCTCTAACTCAGCTTGGTATAACCTTTCATTATCTTCTACAGTGTTCTTTTCCTTATCAACTAAACTAATCAGTTTATTTATTTCCTCTTCTTTTACTTGTAATGTGTTCAATAGGTTACCCATTTCCTGATTCAGCTTATCTTTTTCCCTTTCAACTTTATTGATTGTATTAAGCAATGACTGGATATCATCTTGGACGTAACAAAGAGAGCATTTGGCCTTCTCTAGCTCATCTAGAGTGATAACAACTTGTTTAGCAGTCATGTAAGCTTCTTCTTCGATATTTCTTTTCCTATAATTACCTGAAAACCTAGCAATTTGTGTAGTTTGGCAATCAATATTTTCAGAGTGAAAATTACTTTGTGATTTTTCTTCCGTATGTACACCAGTTTTCTTTGCACTAAATGTCTCAGTGACATAATCTTTTATAACTTGCAACACTTTTTCCGAATTATCAGAAAGATTCATAAACATATCATTATGACGTCTCTCTATTTCTTCCTTGTCAATTGTATTTTTTTCAGCAACAGCCAAAATCATACCTCTGAGTTCATCCAGTATTGTTTCAAATTTTTGAAAGCTCTGAATCCTCTTTTTGATTTCTTTTCTTTTCTTCCAATTGTTTTAGTAGTTCTTGTGTTTGATTTTTCTGATGGGCAAGTTTTGTTTCTAATTCTATAATCATTCGTTCCTGTTTTAAGTATTCCTGGTTGGCAAGTTTTTCCATTTTCTGTATTGCTTCATTAGCTGACTCATTTTGCTTCATTTTTTCTTCCATCAACTGGTCTAAGCTGACATACTTCTCTTTGTTATCTTTAATTTGTTCCTTCAAAGCCCTTGCATGAGCCTTAGTTTCAATAAGCTTCTTCTCCAAATCATCGCACCTATTTCGATAAAAACATTCGTTTACTGATGTGCCACTTCCAGGTTTCTTACAACGAATATCTTTTCTAAAAGTAACTGACCCAACTGTAGATACTGGAGTGGCCTCTCTGTTTACTAAAGTTGCTTCACTTTGCCATGAATTAAATACCTTTTCCTCTTTAACCAGTCCGTAACTGTCCAAGTCAATGGTATCAGTTGACATATTTATCAGAATTGGATTGTGAACAAAGTCTTTCAACGATACTTGGGTGGAGCTATTTGCTGTGTCAGAACACCTTGAACTTTCCAGCTGTAAGCGCTTAGTTAAACTGGCATTTAACTTATCTTTTGCTGTTATACGCATTTCAATTTCTTTAAGAGTTTCCTTTAATCGTTTGAATTTCTCTCTAAAATCAATGTTGCAAACTGATGGGACTATTTTATCAATGCACTCAGCAGACATAACTTTAGCTAGACAGGTTCTGCTTTTCTGAAGTTGAGTTGAATTTAGTGAGAATGCAGTCCGATGTTGACTAGAAATAATTTCTTCTAAGTATGCAAGACTTTCATAGGAGTCTTCTAGAAGGAATCTAAGTTCAGAATCGTCCTTTCTGGTACGGTTAATTTCTTCGAAGAAGGTGTCACTTGGTTCAGAAGAGCAACTTCTTTCTTCCCACTCAACGGAACTTGCTTTTAGTTTCAGATCAGTCCTTTGTTGATTATCTTCTTTATCAAGAGATAAGCGTTTAATACGGAAATCACTCTCCCTTAGCTGTGCTTTCAAAGCCTCCACTTCATCAGCCTTTGCTCTGAGCTGCCCAGAAAGTTTAGATTCTGCAAGCTTCTTTTCTTGTGAAAGAAACTTCATATTTTTTTCCAGTAGTTGTATAGTTTCTTCCTTTCGCTTAAAAATGCGTTGCCACCTTTCCTTTTCACTGTTCAACAATATGAGTTTCTCTTCACTAATCCTGTTCAGACGTACCAAATCCTCCAAGCTTCTTGTTGTGGAGAAAGATGCTTTGCTTCCAGGTGAATTAAAGAATTCTTTTAAGCGTTTAGTTTGGCTACTGTACTTGGATTCCTAAAAAAATGAAAACAAATATACTGTGAAGACAAATTACCATTAATTTTAAGTTAAAAAAAATTCTGAACCAGCTTTTACAAAAGGAAATTTTCGACCATATATTTCATTGGAAAAATTTCAAAATTTCTCAAAATTTTGGGTTATTAATTTCATTGATAGTACATGATAAGTTATTCGGTTTTCTGAAAAATCATGTAACTTTGACTAATAAAAAAAATTTTCTCTCCCATATGAAATCTGATACTTCTCCCAAAGAAGCGGTTTAAAAGTAAGAAGGGCATTTACATTCTTATCAGAAACAAAAAAGGAATGAACAGGAAGCTTCCAATCATTTTTATGGCAAATAAGACATTGTTGATTTTTCTCTATCCTTACTTTCTTTAGCTAATCTCACTGAAATGTGAAAATTACAAAAGCGAATAAATTTATGCAAATATGGTATGATATTGGTATCAATGTATATTTTAATTTTTAGGAAATACACAATCTAAAGCTGCCGATCATAAATAATCAGCAGCTTTAGTAATATCGTAAAACTGTAAACATTTGAAAAACGTAAGAATGCTAATTTAAGATTATGAGAATTTGACTGTACCTTAAGTGGCATTTAAATATTCACATTCTAATCGTAAAATAGTTCAAACCATATTTTTTCAATATTTTAAAGATCATATACTTGTGAATTCAGCTAAAGATTTTTAGTTTGGGTGACTATAAAATGACACCTCTCCATATTATTCAGTTTTATGGTTGACAGTTGTGTTGATTTTATTCCTTCTGGGCATATGCCTCTGTAACCCTTAAAAACCTCATCCCCTATGAGGCATAAATAATCACTTTCTGGTAAAAACAAGTTAGATCAAATTAGAACAAGTTAGATCAAATTAGAACAAGTTAGATTAATTTAGAACAAGTTAGATTAATTTAGAACAAGTTAGATTAATTTAGAACAAGTTAGATTAATTTAGAACAAGTTAGATTAATTTAGAACAAGTTAGATTAATTTAGAACAATTTAGATCAAATTAGAACAAGTTAGATCAAATTAGAACAAGTTAGATTAAGTTAGAACAATTTAGATTAATTTAGAACAAGTTAGATTAATTTAGAACAAGTTAGATTAATTTAGAACAAGTTAGATTAATTTAGAACAAGTTAGATTAATTTAGAACAAGTTAGATTAATTTAGAACAAGTTAGATTAATTTAGAACAAGTTAGATTAATTTAGAACAAGTTAGATTAATTTAGAACAAGTTAGATTAATTTAGAACAAGTTAGATTAATTTAGAACAAGTTAGATTAATTTAGAACAAGTTAGATTAATTTAGAACAAGTTAGATTAATTTAGAACAAGTTAGATTAATTTAGAACAAGTTAGATTAATTTAGAACAAGTTAGATTAATTTAGAACAAGTTAGATTAATTTAGAACAAGTTAGATTAATTTAGAACAAGTTAGATTAATTTAGAACAAGTTAGATTAATTTAGAACAAGTTAGATTAATTTAGAACAAGTTAGATTAATTTAGAACAAGTTAGATTAATTTAGAACAAGTTAGATTAATTTAGAACAAGTTAGATTAATTTAGAACAAGTTAGATTAATTTAGAACAAGTTAGATTAATTTAGAACAAGTTAGATTAATTTAGAACAAGTTAGATTAATTTAGAACAAGTTAGATTAATTTAGAACAAGTTAGATTAATTTAGAACAAGTTAGATTAATTTAGAACAAGTTAGATTAATTTAGAACAAGTTAGATTAATTTAGAACAAGTTAGATTAATTTAGAACAAGTTAGATTAATTTAGAACAAGTTAGATTAATTTAGAACAAGTTAGATTAATTTAGAACAAGTTAGATTAATTTAGAACAAGTTAGATTAATTTAGAACAAGTTAGATTAATTTAGAACAAGTTAGATTAATTTAGAACAAGTTAGATTAATTTAGAACAAGTTAGATTAATTTAGAACAAGTTAGATTAATTTAGAACAAGTTAGATTAATTTAGAACAAGTTAGATTAATTTAGAACAAGTTAGATTAATTTAGAACAAGTTAGATTAATTTAGAACAAGTTAGATTAATTTAGAACAAGTTAGATTAATTTAGAACAAGTTAGATTAATTTAGAACAAGTTAGATTAATTTAGAACAAGTTAGATTAATTTAGAACAAGTTAGATTAATTTAGAACAAGTTAGATTAATTTAGAACAAGTTAGATTAATTTAGAACAAGTTAGATTAATTTAGAACAAGTTAGATTAATTTAGAACAAGTTAGATTAATTTAGAACAAGTTAGATTAATTTAGAACAAGTTAGATTAATTTAGAACAAGTTAGATTAATTTAGAACAAGTTAGATTAATTTAGAACAAGTTAGATTAATTTAGAACAAGTTAGATTAATTTAGAACAAGTTAGATTAATTTAGAACAAGTTAGATTAAGTTAGAACAAGTAAGATTAATTTAGAACAAGTTAGATTAATTTAGAACAAGTTAGATTAAGTTAGAACAAGTTAGATTAATTTAGAACAAGTAAGATTAATTTAAAACAAGTTAGTTTAAGTTATAACAACTTATATTAAGTTAAACAAGTTAGATTAAGTTAGAACAAGTTAGATTAATTTAGAACAAATTAGATTAAGTTAAACAAGTTAGATTAATTTAGAACATTTTAGATTAATTTAGAACAAGTTAGATTAAGTTAGAACAAGTTAGATTAAGTTAGAACAAGTTGGATCAAATAAGAAGAAGATAAATTAATTTAGAACAAGTTAGATTAAGTTAAACAAGCTAGATCAAATAAGAACAAGTTAGATTAAGTTAAACAAGGTAGATCAAATATAAACAAGTTAGATTAATGTAGAACAAGTTAGATTAATTTAGAACAAGTTAAATCAAATAAGAACAAGTTAGATTAATTTAGAACAAGTTAGATTAAGTTAAACAAGTTAAATCAAATAAGAACAAGTTAGATTAATTTAGAACAAGTTAGATTAAGTTAAACAAGTTAGATTAAGTTAAACAAGTTAAATCAAATAAGAACAAGTTAGATTAAGTTAGAACAAGTTAGATTAATTTAGAATAAGTAGATTAATTTAAAACAAGTTAGATTAAGTTAAACAAGTTAGATCAAATAAGAACAAGTAGATTAATTTATAACAACTTAGGTTAAGTTAGAACAAATAATGCATCCCTCTATGAGATCTCTTGTTGTACACACAATAAAATTTATTTAGCAGATACCAAATATGGTATATGAGTTCCATGCCGAGGCATTGCTTTTATTAGCCAATCACCTGTTGGTTGTTTGTTGATCTCCTACACTAAAGAAATACCTCATGGAATTATCGTCAGTAGTAGAAGGAAAACACAAGGAAACCAGTAAAGAATTGGACTAAGCAACTAAAACTAACTACTAAACTAACAATTAAGCCAGTAAAAAAAATTGATGTTGCTTTAAGAAACAGATGTGCAAAACTTAAAATTATGGCAGTGCCTATTATCTTTCAGGTCAAAGCTGTAAAAGGAAAAAGGTGACATCAGAATGTATTGATTACCCACAGCTGGAACTGCTATGAGTTAACAGTTACTTAAAGTAAGATATACTTTTAAGTTTACTTCTTGCAGGATTTTATTCATATGTATTGACACCGACAAAGCTCTAGAAAATGATCACCCAAGATTATTGGTACAATTGTATTCAGGTTAAAGTATGCAATTCATTTGTTCAAAGAAAATGTATTACTTAACTTTTTGAAGATCAAAATAGCTTGCATCCATCTTTTTTCATTGATAACCCATGGTGAAATGGTTTAATATAGTTAATGTGATATATTTAAATGGTAAAGATTTAAGAGAGATAAAATTTACACTTGTCATCAAGCACTAAAACTAGAAAAAACTGCATTAGTTTATCTTATTCCCAAAATTATTATCACTACACTACCAGTAGGGTTTATGGAATGACCAGAATTAGATAAATAATGCTAATTTAGTAAAAAAAACTCACTAAATTATTCAAAAACACTCGCTAAACTCACTAAGCTAGAAAAAACTATTCACTAAAAAATACCTATTCACTAAACTAGAAAAAACTGCATTAGTTTATCTTATTCCCAAAATTATTATCACTACACTACCAGTAGGTTTTATGGAATGACGAGAATTAGATAAATAATGCTAATTTAGTAAAAAAACTCACTAATTTATTCAATATTAGAAAATAAAATAAAAGTTTCACTTGGAATTCCCGTGTCAACATCAAAGGATATTAATAATGCTGTGATAATTTACCGAAATCTAATCTAAATAACGAAAGCGGAATAACAAAATCCACTCACAAAACGTGAACAGGTCATTTCCTTCTGTAACCTATAAATCTAACCAATGTTGATATAGATATTAATTTTTTAAATTAAATAGTAATATCTTTGATTAAGCTGTTTAGTTGTCCTTATGTGTTTAGCCATTCACATATTTGATAACTTTCTGTGACTGCATGAACTTGTCGTTTTTTGTTTAAAATCATTGTTAAAATGCAGAGCTAGCAATGAAAGAATTTTAACATGGTGGAACCGTTATATTATTGAAACAATTTACTAGTCTGGAAACTTTCTTAGGCCGATAATCCATTTTTACAGGTTATAAGTAACGTTTTTCTGTTGTGCTTTAAGATGAATTGACTTTCGATGTGTGTATACTTATGAACCGAAAAATATTGTATTAGCAAAATCGTTCAAATGAGTGTTAAATAATTAAATATTTTCAATGGATGTAGTATCACCAGAGACAACAAATCACTTTCAAGTCAGCTTCGGCTTGGATCAGAATTCGTCATACTTACAAGAGTAATAATTACTCATTACGTTCCTAATATCTCCTCCTGGAGGCTCGTATGAGATTTTTTCCGGCCGCAAGCCTGGATAAAAGACTAGGTTTGAGCTTGGGGAGGACAAGGTTACCCTGTAGAAAAGTTACTATAGCAGACACCACCTCAAGAGATCAAAATATAACATAAGGTAACGGTCTTAAGAAGCACACCAGGGGAAAGGAAAAATGATGGATTGCAGCCAAACCCAACTGTGAGCTGACAGTTAGACGGTAGATTCGCCGAAGCCCAAAAAGAAGGAAAGAGAATGTTCGGACATCGTTTGGGACAGAGTAGCCGCCCCAGATAGGGAAGGAGTTCGATAAGTACAAAGTTTTTAAAGTCTTTGGGAATTAGTGAAGCAAGATGACAAGGATATGAAAAAAGAAACCTAACATCTGACCATACAATACCATATTCAGGAAGACAAGACGACCAGCATACGGAGTGATGTTACCTGATTGTCGGCAACAAGACGCAAAAGACGTTGTCAGAGTGGAAGCCAATTGGACTTCGACTTATGAAGGCAAGGTCCAACTCTAAATACACCAAGGTAAATGCAAGTGTGTTATGTCCCAACTGAAGATGCAGAGGAGGATGACAAAGACATTTTCCACAAAATTCTCCAAGCTGCAATAGAAGAGGTCAAGTTGCACAACATGCTGTAAGTTATTGGAAACATAAATGTAAAAGTTGGTGTAAACAGAAGAAGGGAGCGTTTCATAAGAGACATGGGTGTGGAGACATGTGTGACTTCTGTTAAGAAAATAACCTGGTTATAGGAGAAGCATTATTCCAACTCAAAGTTATCTATAACAAAACATGGACATTACCAGTTGGGTCAATCAAGAACCAGACCGCCCACTTCCTGATAAACAGAAAGTAGACAAGTTCACTACAGGACGTGGGGATCTGTAGGGGAGCTGACGTCAACAGTAACAATAACCATCTTGTGGCAGGAGTTACACTTAAGCTGCGCAAGACAAGAAAGGGAGAGGAGAGAGGAAAACTACTTGATTTTGTAAAACTACAGAAAATAACCACCAGACAAGCCCTCACTCAGGAGATTAGAAACCACTTCAAAATACAAGGGAGTAAACAAGAGATGTGCATTGATACGTTCAATCAACCCCCTGAAGAGCTAGGAGAAAAGAAAGAAGAATATATCTAACCAGTAACATGCCAAAAAAACTCAACAAGAGGAAAGGAGTAAGACAAAAGATTCTGTCTCCAAGATTTGAAAAGATTAAAGAGAAACGTAAGGGACAAATACTCTGAGCTGGACACAGAAATAAAAAAGTTGGCCTAAAACAACAAAAAGAACTATGTAGAGAGACTGGCAGACAAAACAGAAGAGGCAGCGACAAGACAGGACCTGAAATCTTTGTACCCAATTACAAAGGCACTCAAAGAACAATTTTGGCACCTATGAACACGCCGTGAAGGAAAAGTACGGCATCCACATTTCTAATAATGATGAGAAGATATTGTGACAGAAAGAACAGTTTTAAATTACTTTAAACAGACTGGAGCCTATAGAGCCTGTAGATATACCAACTTTGGAAACAGAGTTAAACATCAGCATCGAGCCTCCAAGAGGTTAAAATAGCAGTTAAGATAATGAAAAATGAAAAGGCAGCCGAGCTAAAAGTGGTAATAGCTGAGATGATGAGATCATAGGAGAAAAAGACCACAGTATTGCTAACTGAGATTTTCCGGCAGATAAAAGAAAACGAATTGCCACGTGAGGAATAGAAAGGAATGAAAACAAATACAGTAGAACCCACATATTTCGAACCTAGATAACTCGAAATTCTAATTATCTCGAATATAAGGTGCTGGTCTGTGCAGAGAGATAGGCACTTGCATGCTTTGTTTATCAGTTATCTCGTTTGTTAGCATGATTATGTCGAACCTGCTAATCTCCTCCACGGTTGTTTACTTGCAAACAGCACGTGGTTCTTGCCGGGAAAGCATGACTCATTTCACTCTAGTTGTTGACGATGACATTCCTTTGGCGCGGCTGCTCGCTCAACTTGGCATTCCTGAAGATTCCATCACTCTGGACGAGTATGCCGATATTGAGAGTGCTGTTGCTACCACTGAGGAATGCACTTTAGATGCTCTGATAGAAGAGATACACGAGCCAGCCACAGTCGTTGTAGAAGAATAAGATGATGAACCAGTACCTGTTCTTGAATGGCTGTCAAGAGAGGAAGTTTCCACCATGTTAGAGAAATTGACGAACCACTGCATGCTGTATCCAGACTCNTGCAGAGAGATAGGCACTTGCATGCTTTGTTTATCAGTTATCTCGTTTGTTAGCATGATTATGTCGAACCTGCTAATCTCCTCCACGGTTGTTTACTTGCAAACAGCACGTGGTTCTTGCCGGGAAAGCATGACTCATTTCACTCTAGTTGTTGACGATGAAATTCCTTTGGCGCGGCTGCTCGCTCAACTTGGCATTCCTGAAGATTCCATCACTCTGGACGAGTATGCCGATATTGAGAGTGCTGTTGCTACCACTGAGGAATGCACTTTAGATGCTCTGATAGAAGAGATACACGAGCCAGCCACATTCGTTGTAGAAGAAGAAGATGATGAACCAGTACCTGTTCTTGAATGGCTGTCAGGAGAGGAAGTTTCCACCATGTTAGAGAAATTGACGAACCACTGCATGCTGTATCCAGACTCTGAGCCTGTCATATCTGTTGTTGCTGAACTGTCTGTCCTTGAAAAGAAGATGAGGGAACGTGGCAAAAAGCAGACCTGCATAACAGATTTCTTTGTGAATGCTTAACATTCACCTCCACTGTCTGTATAGATTTATAGATTAAACTTTTTAAAAACCCTGAAACTCCAAGTTTTATTATATCTCGAAGTTGGGTTATGTCGAACCTAATTGCTAAGTCCCTAGAGGTTCGAGATATCTGGGTTCTACTGTATATTGTGATGTCCAATAACAATTAATTTAACGTTGAAGTCGTAAATTAAATTTTTTGAACGGCAAAGTTGGTATGATCATTTAGCTAACCACGAAATGCGATCTTTCAGACTGCAACAACTGACGTGGGATCACGCTGCTATCATGCACTTGTGAAGTGTCTAGCAAGATCGTATCCAAGAGATTTTTAGACCTCTTGGATTGTTACATTTGTCAGGAACTGGCAGACTTTCGTTTCGGAGACCTTTTCTCACACGACATCTTCACGCCACAGCAGAACCTGGAGCAAAGCAAAGAGTAGAATGCGGCACTATATGCTAACTTTATCGATCTATAGAAAGCATTTGACAGTATTCACAGAGGACCCTTATGGACGACGTCTGTCGTTATGCTGTTCTTCAAAAAATGGTGAAAATAGTAAAGATGCTGAGTGGACTTTTTGTCACAAGTAATTTTCAACAACAAGCTATCTAACACCTTTAAAATGAACTTGGAAATGAAGCAAATAAAACCTTTTCTCTTTTTGCTTGGAATGGATTTGATAGTAAAGACAACCGTCAAAAACATAGGGGAATTCGTTGGAAATTTACTAGTTGCCTCGAGGATTTATATTTTGCTGACGGTGTTCTGCTGCATTGCTTTCACACCGTTACCAAGACATGCAGGCAAAGACTAGCATTATGGCAGACCCAGCAAGAATAATTGGCCTCGTTACTGATTGGCATCGCCAAGACTAAGCACCTACGGGTGAAAAAAAGAAGAGACCTAGCTATTACCTTAAATGAATAGGAGGTTGAAGAAATGGAACATTTCGCCTATCTTGGCTTCAAGATGACCAAGAATGGAGACAGTAACGGTGAGATCAGGCAGCATATTTCAAAAGCCAGTCAAGCTTTTTCCAGAACAAAGCAACACCTGAAGGACCAAGAACACCAATGTGAGGATTTACTGTTAGGCTCTTTAAGATCAATGTGCTATGAACACTCCTGTTTGATGCAGAGTCGTTGGACAAAAATTAACAAAACATATTCAGGAAATACATTTCATTTAGGAATATTAGTCAAATGCATCAGATGATATTTCCGTCATGATGGCATCTCATAATGCAATTAAAAAATTGCAAGGACGAAACCAGAACATTATTATCACTCATTACTGTACTCATCACTGTAATTTGTAGTGAAAATTTGTCTAGAAAGTAAATGATTTTTAAATAAATTATTGAAGCTGTCGACGATTTCACAGTAAGAGAATTTTAATATCAAAATGAGTGAATGGTCATATTAGAGCTATCCCTTCAGTGGATTCGATCCTGCTGCGAAATAGTATGTAATTGAAAGTCTGATGCACTCTGGAAAGCAGTTACTGGAAATTATACGTGTTATTGTGCGTGGAAGTTAAATAAAAAATTAAGATTTTGGTGACCCAAAACAGCTTGGTGGTTATTTAGATTTTGGGAAGAACAGCAATTTTTATGAATACCTTTAATAAAACTGCTTCTTAATAATAAAATAATCTTCCCAAGTAATAAATACATGATAATGATAAAAAATAGCCCTGGTGAAACCTCTGCACTTTTAGACTGTTAAATAGTACATCTATCCCGGCATGTTATAAGAGAACTACTGTAAAATGTGATGCTATAACTTCAAGTTTTTCTAATTTTAGAATTTTTTAATTTGCTTCAAACAAAGAAAAGTTATTAAAGAATTATTTATAGAAATAAGTCATTTGAGTATAAAATTTCTATCTACTAATAATTCAGTTGGTGAGACATTATAGCTTTTTGTTAAAATACTTTTATATTAATTGTCTATTACAAAGAAACAATCCATTCCTTGCAATGCAGCAATCACATCAACAGTATATCCTACACCCTTCCAGTAATATGGCTTCCAGCACTGAAGAAAGAAACACAACAAACACAACATAGGTATGGCGCCACTTTCCGAAACAACTCCAGCCCTGTCTACACCCATGTCCGCACTACCAAAGTATAAAATAGCCGTATCTAGTCATTTCAGTAGCCTGACGATGGGAGAAGTATCTCTCGAAACGTAGCTCAGAAAAAGCTTACGACTCATGACATGATAAAGCTCTTACATCTATGTCTATTACAGTTTATTACAGTTATTTAAAAAAATTTTCATCCCATTTTTGACAGATGCTCTTCCTCACCCAAACCAGTGGCTTTTTGTAAGATTTTAAACCTTTGTTTGCTTGGAGATCGAATTAGAAAATTTTCAGTTACAATGAAAATTCACCAACTATTAAAACACAGTTTTTTTTAATAACCAATAGCATAATAAAAGAAAAATGACAGGAGTAAATTATACTTACAGAGCAAGGCTGAGATTCAAAATTTTTTCTGAGATCACCAACAACACCTCTGCTTTTATCCATAGCAGATTTGAGTTCTTTATTTTTCCTTTCAAGCTCATTGACTTTCAAGCGAAGGTCGAAAATCTCTACATTCCATCTTTCATTTTTTTTGCAATTGTTGTTGTCTGAAACATAGAGCTCCCAAAGATTATCTTCCGCTGTTGTGTCGTTACTCCTTTCTGTCAGGTTTCTGCTTTCCAAAATTTTGCAAGAATAGTTTTCCAGAGCTTGAGCCAGAGCTACAGCTTCCTTTTGAGTTCTATCTAAATCCTCTTGAGTTAACTCAATGTTTTGATTCTGAATACAACTTTTCCTTTGAAATACTTTTGTAGCCTCAGCAATATTTAGAGAGAGCCATGCTAACATTTCCTTGCTACTCTCAAAAGTAGAAATAACATCGCCATTTTGTGTGTCAGTTTGTTTTGGTACTGTTTGTCCCGCAGCAGTTTGTTGCTTATCTGTGCTGATAAAATCTTCAAATGTCACAAAACATGATGCGTCCTTTGATCGACTATTTCGTGAGTTATAACCCCTTGCTTCATTCTTTAACTCTTCATTTCGTTCAGATTCTTCTTTGACTCTTTGCATTAGTTTATTTATCTGTAAGGTAAGCATCTCTTGTTGGTCTTTCAGCTCCTTGTCTTTATCTGCACAAATTTGCTCAAGCTTGTTTTTGTGCATCTGTAATTCATAAGATAATGTATTAATATTCTCTTGTAGTTCAGCCTTATCCTTCGATAACTGCTTTAATTCGTTCTCGTTCTGCGTAAATGCCTTTAAATCTACAGACATAAGCTTAATTTTATCACTAAGACTAAGTATTTCACTGGCTTTTTCTTTCTTCTCATTTTTCAACGTTTCATTTTCTTTTTCTATTAATGACAATGTCTTTAGTTCTTCTCTAGATTTTTTAACCTCTTGTTGGAGACGGTTAATTTCCTCCGTTGACCAACTTATTGATTCCTCTTGCTGACCCTCTTCACACTCTTCCTTGTTAGAAAGTGTTTCCAATTTTTCCTTAAGATCTACAAAGGAAGGAAAATAGCAGCAGACTACTAAGGAGATATATACATATATAAGTATTCTCAAAAAGAGGGACAATACAGAAAAGGGACTTAAATGAAAGGAGCATTCAGAATGAATAGAATTAATTCATTATAGAAATACATACAAGAAGAATTATGAAAGAACATTCAACCAAAACTTACTGAAAGATAATCTGGTGATGAAACTCTAGGAAGTCGATTGACTAGAGAATACATTAATATTAGTAACCAGATGGCCTTGGTATGGTCTTCAAATATTTACATTTTACTTTTGTATTAATACAAATAAATATTTTTTCTTTATTATTTATCAGTTGATAACCACTAATTAGGTAGGCTCAAAACTAAAGACATTTTAGACTTTGATCCCTCCAGAGCAATATTTGTAATTATTACTATGAGATCATTAGAATTAAAGGTATTTGACAGCCTTGTTGCAGTTTTGTTCGGTTTTCCTGTTGTTATGTTGTCCTCTAAACCTTAAAGATTAAGGTTAAAGGTTTTTTTCATGCCTTAGCTTTTACCATCGAAAAAGAGAAAAAAAACTTATTTAATTTACACAAAAAGATGGAGGATCTAACTTCTGATGAAAATAGGGATTTCCATGACAAAGTAAAAAGGTACCATTGAAATTTTTAAAAATTGAAAAAATATGCTTTGAGTCTCATTGCCAAGTCAATTTTTTCCCCGAGCTTTGAGTAAAGTAGAAAATATTTTTAATAGTAAAACATACATTTAGAATTACTTTAGACAATTATCATCTCAAAAATAATTCTTTCTTCTATCCCTAGATTTTACCAGCACCAAAGACGAAAAAAAAAATGCCTGAAATTTCATCATCACATCATCATCATATTCGGTTTAACGTCCATTTTACATGCTAGCATGTGTTGGACGTTTTCTTGAAATTGACTTCCAAGTTATCCTATCCTTCACCAGGTCTCTGCTGACACCTTTTTGTTTGATATCTATCCTTATCACTTCCTCCCATGTTTTCTTCGGTGTTCCTCTGGCAGTGGTTCCTGCCACCGTGATTGTTTTGCATCTACTTGCCCAAGCATTCTTGTCCATTCTCTCCACATGACCAAACCAACGAAGCCTCCTATTCTGCATACAGCTGCCAATACTGTCCAGATTCAATCTCCTTCTGAGTTCATTAGAACTGAGCCTGTCCTTTAGACTTACGTTGCACATCCATCTTCCATGGGGCTGACATCTTCAGCTTTAACTGGCCAAGTTTCACTGCCATACATCATTGTGCTACGTAAACATGCTTGGTAGACACTACCTTTGGTAGGAATGGCAGAGCTCTGCTGATTAACAATGGCATCAGCTCCCAGAACTTACTCCATCCACTGTTAACCATTGCTGTTACACTTGCACCAGCTCCTCCCTCAGCTCCAAGGGTGTCACCAAGGTAGCAAAACTTCTGGACAACTTCAATTTCCTCACCCTCCAAATGCACTTTCCATAGGTCTAAGTCACAGGTTGCCTCTCCTTTTATGGACCTCTTGCAGCTAAAACAGTTACTTTCTGTCAGTTTGTATTTTATTCCACTGCACCGTTTATGTACCCAGTGCTTATTTAATTAGCTTATTTAGTGCTTATTTAAAATTTAATCTATTTCAATAGCTCTCCCTTTCTTGAATATGAAAGGTCATGTTTTCCAGAAAATGAAGAATATTCTTTATTTGCTTACTCAGTGTATTGTCTTTTAATATTGGTTTTTTCAATTTTATTTGAGCCATATTAAAGAGAATAATGGTTATTAATCATGTGTGGATTGAGGAGCCATGACTTAATAATTAGTGCAAATGCACAGTAAGAACTCTGGGTTCGATTCCCAGAGCGGGCCACTTTATAAATTCACAAAAGAAAAAACCATTGGCTGGCGTCATGAAGGGCACCCGACCAAGAAATTCCTCACTGCCAAATCGAAGTCCCTGTAAAGGGCACCGTCTGAACCCCAGTACTGGGGGAAAATGACCTTAAAACCAACAACAGTAATAAAAATTATGTGTGGTTGCCAAGTGATGAATTACAGTATAAAGTCTGATGGTGTTTACATACAGAAATTTCAACCTATGTACCTTCATCCTGTTTACAGAATAATTTCGTAGGCTACAATTATAGGTGGTATACTTAGACTACTTTCCTTTTCAAAAAAAAACAAGAACAAAATAAAAATTAATTACAACTATTGAAACCTAACTGATAGTGTCTAATAAATTGGATCAATGTCTCTGAGGTACGAAGAATATGATGCAAAATTGCAAAATATTCTTTGGAATCTAGTAGTAATTTATGAGAATGGTAAACAGGATAGCGATGCTACTGCTGCTTGTTGACTACGATGACGATAATAATAAATGAAAAATGAGGAAAAGCAGACAATATGTTTCCTTTAGCTCCTGTATACCTCAGCTAGACTTGACCTTCACCTGAAAGGAAAGATGAGCCAGAAGAGAAATGTCAATTAAGGGCCTTTTAGACTCAACAGGATAGCAACCGTATCTCTATACTTCCAAAAGTGCAAGGCATTGGCTAACATTTCAGCCAAAAATATCAACTGGTATTTCCTCTTTTGAAGCGGATGGTCTTATAGCGGCAGTCACCAAAAAGCAGTATCTTGTGGGGCTTGAGATTTGCAGAAATGAGGTACAGATCCTGCTACTATGTCTTGTGACTAATTCTGTTTCAAGCAAGAAGGATCGAGATTTCATAACTTAAATATGTCCTGAGATTGGTTGCACTAAAACTTTAGAGCCCAAGTGACCATTCTAAAGGTTTATTTTAAGTGAAAAATCTAAAGGTCTAATGGCCGTCGCCAATATTTTATCATTTGGGAATATCTGAAGACAAAGTATATGAAGGGTAGACCAGGACCATCATTAAACTAAAAAAGCCCAATGCCAATATGAGAGCTATTCCTAGACCAGTTATCAAGGAAGTTAAGGTAGGAATTCAATTCACTACTTCACTCTCTTATTAAAATTGACAACTTTGAGCCTGAATAAATGCAAAGATCTGAAAGACAATCATCTTAAGCACATGCTAAAAATAGTTCATGGGAGCATCACATGAGGATGATAATGTATGTTGCTGCACACACTCTTTAAAATATTTAAAATAATCACATTGATGACAATTTAAAATATACAATTGACACAATTTTGAGATTAGTATATTTTTATTACCCATCTTATACGAAGACTGTGAGCCATGTGTTCATCTAATACACCCCATATTACCTTCTCTTAAGACCATCGGATGGATTTTTCAAATCATGTTAAATTTTATGAAAACTTATTTCCCATAGCCACCCATCACATTCTTCCTAAAGTTTTGTATTACTTCTTATGTTTGAGAGGACTTTAAAGACAATATTTTGAAATCAAATATTGTTGACTTTTCTGAAACATTTTACGACTGATATTATCACTTCAATTTTTATTTTCCTGTAATTAAATTTAGAACCTGAGTAGCAGTACGTTGTCAATAAACCTACAAATGTTATTCCGTGTTATTTTCTTGCTTGTGAGGAGCTTAAAATTCCATTCAATTCCCTAAGTAATACTTCAATAAATCTTTTTCAACTAAAAATAATTGTTAACAATCATGATTATAGCATTTACTGTGCAGAAACCTAAATGTGGTGTGTTAAACTTATAATTGAAAAATTCAGGAACAACTTCCCAAGAATGACTATTTCTGATAAAGCTAAAGCTCTATGCAAGACCTTAACTTCATTCTTACCCTGTATAGTTTTTTGCTGAGACTCACTGAGTTGACAAAGCTGTAAGTTTTCATCCATAAGTTTTGAAATATCCGAGTTAGTATCATCGTTGCTATTTTTTGTCATAACGTGTTCCAACTCTGCTTGTTTTTCACATGATAATTCGTTAAATTGCTGTTTTAACGACTGGTTTTCGATATTCATCCTCTCGATGTCATTTTTATATTTTTCATGAAGAGCCTCCAAGTGTTGCTGAAGCTCTTCAGTTTCATTCACTTTCTTTTCTGCCGCAGTTTTTACATTTTCGAGGGTGATTTTCATCCTTTCAATTAACAAATCCTTATCCTTCAACTCTTGTTCAAGATGGAAAACATTATCCTCTGACAGACTAAGTTTATCTGTAATCTTATCTAAATTTAAAGCAAGTTGTTTTATTTCATTTATTTTCTCATCTTCACTGATCTTATACTTTGTAACTGTAGCATTTGCAGCTTCTGCTTGAAATTTCAATTGTTTGTTTTCGACTTCCATGTCCTGCACACATTTCTCTAATTTCAATATTTGATCGAGAGCATTAGCTGGTAGGCCTTCCTTCCATTCTTCTTTTGCCCAACTCATCTTGATAAAAAATATATTAACAATACTAAAAAATTTTGTAAAACAGATTACAAAGAACTGTTGTTCACAATTCAGTTAGTACTATATAAAGAAATCTTATAACTAAATGAAACCAAGGTGAAAGAATCACATTCGAAATTCGAATTGGTAGCCGTTATGTAAATATACTTCGAAAGTTCTTATTTTTAAAGAGACATGGTAGGTATACAGAATAGAATCATATTGTAGAATCATAATGTAGAATCATAATAGAAAAATGAATAAACATCTTTGCTGGTATCCTACCTACTCATTGTACCTTCACGTTTCTTAATAAGACGATACATTTTTTCGTAATAGTTGAAAATAAACAGGACATTTGCTTTAATTCAAATTATTTAATCTATGAATTTAATCCATAGGAAATATGGGTTATTGCTTTTTTTTGGAAGGGACGCGATTTTCATATGATAGCAAATATATATATATATATATATATATATATATATATATACAGGAAAAACAACAACAAAAAATCATAAACTTCTTGAAATGTTAGATGTATATTTTATGTATATATTATGTATATATATACAAAAACCCCAAAAGGTATAATATTTGATGTGAAAGAAAGGTATTAGGATTAGAAACAGCAAAAAGGAAGTTATGATTTTGACAAAATACTTGGAAGCTGAAAAATTATTATTTGGAATCTCATCGCAAATGTTTGTGATTTAGTACACTGGTGGTCTCTTTTAAAAGGAAAAATGCAGTACACTTCGATTAAGTAATTCCAAAACTTTGTCAACCTCTTCTTCGAGTGTTCACAGGATTAGGTTCTTTAGAATACCTTTCTTCTTAAGATTGAAGTCGAACATCTGGTCCAGAAGAGAAATCTCGAACTCAATCAAAATGAGATTGTTCAAGGCATTGATCATCCCCATTGCCATATACGCCTCTGAAATGCTGGACGCTAAAAGCTGAATATTTAAGAAGTCTACTTGTTTTTGAAAATGACTGTTTAAGAACAATGGTTGGAAAATTCCGCTGTGATAGAGTTAGGCTGGTTGATATTAGAAGAGTATTGGGAGCAAAAGATACCATCTTGGACATGATCAAGAAACGTAGAATGAACTGGTTCGGACATGTGAATAGACGTGATGATTTCAGCCATGTGAGAAAATCATATAAAGAAGAATTCTCAGGCAAAAGAAAACGGGGAAGACCACACAAGAAATGGTCAGACCAAATTCGATGTGATCTTGGCATCACTCTACTGACAATTGAACGTGANTTTAAGAAGTCTACTTGTTTTTGAAAATGACTGTTTAAGAACAATGGTTGGAAAATTCCGCTGTGATAGAGTTAGGCTGGTTGATATTAGAAGAGTATTGGGAGCAAAAGATACCATCTTGGACATGATCAAGAAACGTAGAATGAACTGGTTCGGACATGTGAATAGACGTGATGATTTCAGCCATGTGAGAAAATCATATAAAGAAGAATTCTCAGGCAAAAGAAAACGGGGAAGACCACACAAGAAATGGTCAGACCAAATTCGATGTGATCTTGGCATCACTCTACTGACAATTGAACGTGAAGCCAAAGACCGAGCAAAATGGAATGAAGTTGTATCAAGGGAATGTGCGAGGACCCGATAACTAGGGTTATGCAACTAAGTCAAGTTAAGTCAAGTCAATACCTTTCGTGTGTTATGTTAAATATTGCTTATAAATCTCTGAATTTAATCGCTATCGCTACTTATTTTTTGTTTTCATTATTTAAAAATATTTGATTCAAAAAAATCTATCTGAATAGGAATTTCACCACCTCAGGGAGGAAGTTGGAATAGCTGGAGGTTAAATTAGTCCCAGCGAGAAAATCGGGAGCAAATAAGGTATCTTACATCCATTGATAGAATTTTATTATCGTTTGCCTGCTACTCTCCAACGAAGTTACTTTTGTGATTCATTTGCTGGCTCCGGTTAATGTGTTATTCATAACTATCTCTTGGACTAATTGATGTTCAAACAGTGGTAGGCCTAGTTTGTTATTACAACATTGAATGGCAATGGGCTCATGAAATGAATGCATGTTTCATACAGATAATTAGACAGAAAAAAGCCTGATTCTATAGTCTCATTTTAGTAACTGGACTCAAAATATTTGTGTGAAGCACGGTAGCGATTTCAGTTTTTCAGTTCTTGTTTTTTTATCTGCGTGCTCTTTTTCAACCTTTATTTGTGGATACGTTTTCATTGTGTTTGCCTTTTATCACTTGATAATGTTGAAATAACCAAGTTGTCGATACTCGATTGTCCATTTAAAGTAAGTCTTTATTTTTTATGTCAGAGATGGAGCAAAGTCACACTCCCTTCGGTGCGATAACAGCTTGTGAAACGATTCTATGTGACCACAAAAATTTGAAAAGCATTTAAAGCGTGCTCACACCGATCGTGCTGGAATGCCAATTGACTTTTTTGAATCCCTCAAAAACTTTTAGCGGACTTGTGAGACCGCTAATAAACCGCTTTCTTTTTGTCCTTGTATAACTGTGCTCGGTTTTTAAATTGTTTCTGGTAAAGTATTCCTTGGGTTCGAAGTTTTTTTCTCAAGTTTCTCTCGTTTCTCTTAAGTTTTAGTTCGAGTTCTTTCTCCTGTAGTGCAGTGACGTTTTTCTTTATTGTCGCTCTCTTCTCACAAATTTTCTCACAGATAAATCCTCTTTCTTGATACAAACTTTAATTTCATGGTTAGTAACTCCTTCACTTACCAAGTTTTTGCGAGGTAGTACCAATGCACACTTCAGTCGCTTTAATAACTCTCAAATTTGTGTGTGTCCTCTGAACCCTCACTTTTTGATATTTCTTGAATGTCTTCAATTTGCACGCAAACTACCCGCCTGTACGTTACGTTTGAAAGATATCACGTGCATCAGCCATTGCTGCGGAGTTTTCTTAAGAGGAATACTGTAGCTTACTTATCGCCGGTCCCATCTCATTGCCATGACCCCCGGGTAAAGACATGAGGGAGTAATAATTTTTTTGATTCAGTTTCCTCCACGATTTAGGTCCCTGCACAGAGATACCAAAAACGAGGAAATAAGCCAAGTGAGCCAATTTTGTTATCTAGGCTCAGTGCTGTCAGAACAGGGTGGGTGCCGGGAGGATGTAAGCGGAAGGATTAATAAAGCATGGAAGAAGTGGAGGGAAGTCAGTGGGGTTGTCTGTGACAAACAGATGCCCCTGAAGTTGAAAATCAAGATCTATACAGCAGTCATACGACCTGTGTTGCTGTATGGTTTGGAGACGGCTGCACTGAGAAAGGCGGAAGAAAAGGCCCTGGNAGAAGAAAAGAAGACAAGTGCGGGTCAGACAATTCCCAGTGGGTCCCACAAACAACAGACTGTATTTTTTTCCAGAAAGCACCGTTGTTTAGAAAGTAACAGACAGCTCCCAGAAATGTCCAAGACTCGCTAACAACGATGATGTTTTAGAAGAATTGAAATGCTGGTCGAATGATAACTGGTTAAATCAATTAGATGTGATGTATGGGGTTTACCAAATTTAATATATTCAGCTGAACTTTAATTGCTTTGTTTGGATAATAACATGGAAGAATACTGTCTAGCTTCAAGAATGTTCATCAAATTATGAAAGCATTGCAGCACCGTCAGTGTCTTCATATGTTTACAATCTTGCTGGTTTTTCCTCACTTATCGATAGAAAAATTTTGCATCACTGCAATGATGGCCCACGTTTCAAATGATTTTCAGTATCTCTTGGCCAAGTTGCCACCAGTGTCGGGAGTTATGGTTCAAATTTTTAACCCTGTGCCGATACTATCCCAGTAAAACTGAATAAACCTAACCTTTTACCATCTATACGTTCTTCTTCAGTTGTACAACGTTGTCATAATTACTTTAAACCCATTTCTCCTTCTGTAAATTTTTAGCTTTAACTCAGTATTCGGTAGATTTGTCTGCGTTTTACTACCCCCAATTTAATTCACACAGAAAAGTTGATTCTCTCTCCCTTCGTACTTATTTACCAAACAACAAGATTTTCCCTTTGAAAATAGTTATAACAAATACTCATTGATCATTAATTCGTCGGGATTTCCTAAAAAAGTTCTATATATATATGAGTTTGTCTGATGTCAAGTGTAAAGTACTATGGAATAATGCCCTTTCTCGGTTGCTTTTTTCAGTAATGTAAACATAACCTTTTCATATTGGAAACATTGTTTTGCAAATAGAAAATACTTAATGCCAATACTATTCGTAGAATTGCATCAGCCCTCTCGACAAATGCATTGTTTCGCTCATGGTTAAAAGTCAGTTCCTCGTTTTCTTTTGGAATCGATGTTTCTCGAAAGAAATGAAAACCTCTAAGTGCAACTGGAAACTTAAGGACGTTCCAAATTCTGCACATTAACAATTGACGAATCCAATAATGCTGTCGTTTTGAGAAGAAAACCCAACAGCCTATCATTTTGTTTTGGTCTGGTATGGAATTCGAAATTCTTGTTTAAGACGGGGGCTACCAGTCGACAGAGAGGACGTTTATAGAATACCTCTGATATAGAATTTCTATAAACGCCCGTACTGAAAACGTTGACGAATATCTTGGTGCTAAGGTAACAAACTACTATGATGATTCTGGAGAAATACGAAGACGAATCAGGATAGCCAAAGCACAATGATCTCTTTAACAAGCAGCAGAAATACAGTCAGATATCTTTAAAGACTAAAAAGAGGTTCCCTGATCTTTTCCATTGCTATGTATGGATCCGAGTGCTGGGTTATTAAAAAGAGCGATTTGAAAAGGATTGTGGCTTTTTAACGATGGTGTTTCCGTAGATTGGTGAGAATAAGTTGGACAGAGCGAGAAACAAATGCATGGATTCTCAACAAAATAAAACCTAAAACCCGCCTTTTAACGATCATTAATAAAAAAAAAATGGCCTTTTTCGGTCATACATTCAGACATGATAGTATTGATAGAGACCTCCTGTCAGGATCTGTGTTTGGTAACCGTGGAAGAGGTTACCCTAAAACACGCTAGAGTGACAACATTATTGATGACCCAGAATGGATTAGCATGGCGAAATTTCGTGGAGGGCCACGGCAGGTCTAATAATCACCTTCCCGTTCCTTGATGATGATAAACGTCCGTAAGCCATTTAGTACCGAATAAGAAGTTTCTAATTCGTAATTAGAAATATTCATGTTCAAGAAAGTTGAATATTAAGTACTGAATGTATTTTCAATAAAAAAATATTACAATGTTGGTATTTGGCGTTGTTTTTATACATTCTGTATCGCTCCTCACCTTCCACAACTCTTGGTATGACATTACGAATGTAATTAAACCCTGTCTCGTGATTTCATTGATTGTGACTTTTTCTGTGTTCTAAAATACAAACAGATGACATTTTCAGAGAAGAAAAATTTAAAGAGAAAACCATGGAGTTTCCATGAGTTCAACAGAAAATAAAAAGCAATTTCAAGAAAGTTCAAATCAAGTTGAAAATGCAACTGAAATCAATACAAAGAATACAAGTATAAGAAATTAATCTTTTTGGCTTTTTTCACTTACTTCACACTGTTTTTCTACGACGAACCAGTTAATTTTTGCTCAACGTTGGCTCAAATGGCGCCTGAAGAAGATCTTTGAATCTTCTAATTTGGCGTTCTAAAAAGCGCTACGCTTTGAACTTTTGCATTTTTATGCACCAATGCTAATAATTTCAATAGCAACAATTCTGACATAGCTTAACCTGTTTCTAATAACAAATACGTAACAGGATACTTTTAAGCTGGCTATTTGGAATTTTCAGAATTTTTGTTCAATTGAAGCTTGCTTAGACGCTAACAAACGAACGGTACAAGAGTTTTAATTCGCTTTTCTTTTCAAAGGAAATTTAACTAACCAAACAAAAGCCTTGCGGTATATTATCAAATGGTTTCTGCATAAGAAAAGAGACCATGTTCGTATTTTTTTCATTTTTTTAAACTAATTAAATTGATCCTCGGCTTGTTCTCTGCTTGTTATTTTTTTCACAAATCGGATATTTAATGTTTTTATTTGTTTTAATATTTCTAAAAAGTCTTGCTGAGAAAAAAGTGACAGTAATTATTGCTTTAACGTATTTAGAACTCAGTTAAAAGGTGAAGGATAAAACCGAAATTGGCAGTGATATGAAACTCGGTGTTCTTGGGGTTTTTTAATTATTTTTTTAATGGTTAAGAGCCTTTGTGGCTCTTAACCATTAAAAATTGTGTTGTTACAATGATGGGGGCTTTAAAAGACTTAAAGGATAACAAGTCAATCCTTTAAAAATAGTATTGATTCCTGGATGCATCCAATGGAGAGTTACAACTTAATCACATGACTTAAATAGATGGGATCAACATTATTTTAACAATTAGATTTTTATAGATTTGAATAAATGACCATCGAAGATTTTTTACCTGTTTGAGAACACAAGAAGAGGATGTATTGTTTCAGTATTAAGTTTTATCAGTTACAACTGGAGGAATGAATGTACATACGTAAAGAACAGATAAATATTAAAACATTATGACGTAATACTACAAAGTGCTTTGCAGTTCGGATTTATTACGTTGAGGAAAAGAGAAGAAGGTTCCTATACATTAATGTCCAAATAACGACATAAAATAAAACTGAATTACTTGATATGGTCTTAAAGGGTAAGAAAAAGTCAACTGTGATCAATTGGCAATGCATTTGCTGTACCCTTGTATCACGCCAACCATTGTTTCTTTTCGGTTGGAAATTCCTTTATCTAATCTTACATGTTATTTTTAACGTTTGATAGCTTTCTTTATTTGTATTGAAAAACGATATTGCTTTTGTAGCAATAAGGAGTTTGCTAATGTAAAATTTAATTGCTTCCAACTTTGATTGGAAAATTAACTGTGTGATGTGCTTTTCTTTTTGGAAAGCTTCGTAACCCTTTCTAAGTAAGTATTGTGATTGGTTACTAAAGGTCCATCCAATTTGTAAGGATATCATAGCCAAACTGTTGAAATGAAATATCTCTTTCTGAAGTAAATATAGTATTTGTATTCTAACAGTGTCGTATTGTCAAATCTTTGTAAGATAATAGTCTGAAGGTTGGATCTCCTACACCTTGTCAGGTTAATAGGTGAAATCTGTTTTTGTGTTTGTGAATGAACTTGTAACTAACTACTCTTTCCATAAGGACCTTTCAAACACATCCAGCATTTACATAGACCTTTCATCTTACATAAAAGACTAAAGGCTGGATAAAAAAATTCTATAATTTTATCAAAATACAATATATAGCTTACTTCGTGACAATATTCAACTATACCATAGGACATTTCACGCACAAATAATTTCTTTTTTGTTTTGCAATGTTAATCTGTGGTAGATTAAACGTAGGTCTAGAATGAGCTTCAGGATGAATGCGTGACGTTATGACAGGGTAGATCCCTAAAGAATTTTTCAAGAATTTTTCAAGTTCAAGTCATATTGGAATATACAAAACCAAGTTTATTTCTGGAAACAGGATCACTACCAAAATACAGGTAACATTTTCATTCTGTTTTTACTCTCCTTTTGGAGTGCTATTCTACACATTCTTTCTTCAGTTGAAGTTTGGCATTACAGTATTGCAGGAGATGAAAAACGTTGTTCTGATTTCTTAAAAGAAGCTGTCTTTGTTTTAAGAACTAGGTAGGGGTTTAATTTAAATCCCAATAAGATAAAACCTTAAAAAGAAGACAACTATATCGCCTGTGATAAATACACTTTAAAAGGAAGTGCTGTCCTCGATTGAAGTTGACGAGAAGAAACAGTTGCATAACGTTTTTCAAACCCGAGTAACGATAATAGAAGGTACACTGGAGAATTTAAATTCAGTTCAAGAAGCTTCTTTATTCTGACTTTCTTTATTGCTGTCTCTGTATCTGTCTGTCTGACTCTCTCTCTCTCTCTCTCTCTCTCTCTCTCTTTCCCTCTCTCTCTCACTCTCCCTCTCACTCACACATACACACACACCCACACCTCTCCCTCTTCCTTCCCGCTACCATCTCCCTCTCCCTTCACTCTCTCTCTCTCTCCTCACTTTCCCGTTTTCTTAATTTGTCTCCTTTCCCCCCTCTTCTCTATTTTCTCCCCTTCCATTCTGTTTTCACTTTCACTTTTTCCTCCTCTTTACCCCTTNACTCAGTTAAAAGGTGAAGGATAAAACCGAAATTGGCAGTGATATGAAACTCGGTGTTCTTGGGGTTTTTTAATTATTTTTTTAATGGTTAAGAGCCTTTGTGGCTCTTAACCATTAAAAATTGTGTTGTTACAATGATGGGGGCTTTAAAAGACTTAAAGGATAACAAGTCAATCCTTTAAAAATAGTATTGATTCCTGGATGCATCCAATGGAGAGTTACAACTTAATCACATGACTTAAATAGATGGGATCAACATTATTTTAACAATTAGATTTTTATAGATTTGAATAAATGACCATCGAAGATTTTTTACCTGTTTGAGAACACAAGAAGAGGATGTATTGTTTCAGTATTAAGTTTTATCAGTTACAACTGGAGGAATGAATGTACATACGTAAAGAACAGATAAATATTAAAACATTATGACGTAATACTACAAAGTGCTTTGCAGTTCGGATTTATTACGTTGAGGAAAAGAGAAGAAGGTTCCTATACATTAATGTCCAAATAACGACATAAAATAAAACTGAATTACTTGATATGGTCTTAAAGGGTAAGAAAAAGTCAACTGTGATCAATTGGCAATGCATTTGCTGTACCCTTGTATCACGCCAACCATTGTTTCTTTTCGGTTGGAAATTCCTTTATCTAATCTTACATGTTATTTTTAACGTTTGATAGCTTTCTTTATTTGTATTAAAAAACGATATTGCTTTTGTAGCAATAAGGAGTTTGCTAATGTAAAATTTAATTGCTTCCAACTTTGATTGGAAAATTAACTGTGTGATGTGCTTTTCTTTTTGGAAAGCTTCGTAACCCTTTCTAAGTAAGTATTGTGATTGGTTACTAAAGGTCCATCCAATTTGTAAGGATATCATAGCCAAACTGTTGAAATGAAATATCTCTTTCTGAAGTAAATATAGTATTTGTATTCTAACAGTGTCGTATTGTCAAATCTTTGTAAGATAATAGTCTGAAGGTTGGATCTCCTACACCTTGTCAGGTTAATAGGTGAAATCTGTTTTTGTGTTTGTGAATGAACTTGTAACTAACTACTCTTTCCATAAGGACCTTTCAAACACATCCAGCATTTACATAGACCTTTCATCTTACATAAAAGACTAAAGGCTGGATAAAAAAATTCTATAATTTTATCAAAATACAATATATAGCTTACTTCGTGACAATATTCAACTATACCATAGGACATTTCACGCACAAATAATTTCTTTTTTGTTTTGCAATGTTAATCTGTGGTAGATTAAACGTAGGTCTAGAATGAGCTTCAGGATGAATGCGTGACGTTATGACAGGGTAGATCCCTAAAGAATTTTTCAAGAATTTTTCAAGTTCAAGTCATATTGGAATATACAAAACCAAGTTTATTTCTGGAAACAGGATCACTACCAAAATACAGGTAACATTTTCATTCTGTTTTTACTCTCCTTTTGGAGTGCTATTCTACACATTCTTTCTTCAGTTGAAGTTTGGCATTACAGTATTGCAGGAGATGAAAAACGTTGTTCTGATTTCTTAAAAGAAGCTGTCTTTGTTTTAAGAACTAGGTAGGGGTTTAATTTAAATCCCAATAAGATAAAACCTTAAAAAGAAGACAACTATATCGCCTGTGATAAATACACTTTAAAAGGAAGTGCTGTCCTCGATAGAAGTAGACGAGAAGAAACAGTTGCATAACGTTTTTCAAACCCGAGTAACGATAATAGAAGGTACACTGGAGAATTTAAATTCAGTTCAAGAAGCTTCTTTATTCTGACTTTCTTTATTGCTGTCTCTGTATCTGTCTGTCTGACTCTCTCTCTCTCTCTCTCTCTCTCTCTCTCTCTCTCTCTCTTTCCCTCTCACTCTCACTCTCACTCACTCTCACTCACTCTTCTTTGAGGCCTGAAATGAAACGAAATGAAAGTAGCAGTAATATAATGTATTCTCCTGTGAAAGTTAAATTCAAGCAAACAGAAACTTGTGGCTAAGTCCTAGAGAAGCACATATTTTCATAATGGCTAATTTACCGCCGGGTGAGATTCCACGATAAAATTACAAACAAACTCAGCTGGGGAATACACTATTGTAACAATATTGCTAACTCATTCTTTTAAAATAAAGGGAAGGTGCTAATTTGTTGCTTGAAGGGATGGAATGTTTTTTAAGGTAGGACATGTCGATGGCACAAATAGATAGTGGCAATCGATATAGTGTAACCACCAGTGTACATGATTTTAGATTCATGCTTTATGTCATTTTTACCTAACTTTATTCATTTGTTACGTAGTTTTTCATATCTATGTTAGAAAACAACATCGTTTTCCCTAACTATAGTCTGGACCAAACACTGGAGGTATCCTTCTAGTACTAGACGGCCACTTCACAGTTTGATGCACATCATCCAGGAGGTGCTGAGACTTATTTATGCTAATGTATTGAATCCCCATTGTTTCAGAGATAATAAAAATATAATAAAATGCCAAAACCTAAAGTGTTAATTTGCTGTTCTCAATTTTTTCCAGTTTACCCCCAAAATTGATAGTCAACATGATACACAATCTTTGGATTCTTTGTCAGGTTGTCCATTAAATTTCTTTAATTGCAAGAACATCGATAAGTGAAGAGATGAAAATCTGATCAGTAGCATTTGATTCTAACTTAATTGTTAGAAGCTGTTTTGTCACTGTAACCACACAGCTTTCACGATGTGATGCAATAACAGCAAAATACAAAAAGAATTAAAATGTTTACAATTTTGCTCTAAAGGGTTGTTTTTGTATGTCACATAGAAGATGTCTGATGTATACATACTCATGCCAAAAAGTTAAGCAACCCAATGAAAAAGTATAAGATTCAAGGTTCCTAGGCAAACTGTTAAGCAACATACAGAACATCTAATACAGTTTACTCTTTTAGAGCACCTATTTCTCAATTCAGGCATGGTTGAGAGCACTGATATTATAATACAAATGATGCATGTTGTGCTGCTACCTGTAAAGTGAACGGCTAGTAACATACATCCAATGTTTGGCCCAGAATATATTTGGGAAGAAGTTATCGCTATAATAATTGGTCTTCAGTAATTATTTTAAGAGCAATGCCGCCACCTGTGATAACCAATGATTATAGCTAAAGGCTGGGCTCCCCAACCACCGGGTCGGGGACCAGCACCGGACTGTAGGTAAATTCCTACAGGGCTGTGGGATGACAGTATCATTTGTTTTTTGGTGTTTACATTTTAATAAATTTTAACGTTTTTGGTTTTTCTTTTTACTTTTATTGATGTCTATATTTTGTAAGAATCTAAACTAGTTCAAATATAAGGAGTTAGAGACCCGATGTTTGAATTTAAATTTTTAAATCTGCCGCTTATCCATGCACTGGTCCTCAGGAAGCTCTTAAACTTTGAAACCGGTCTTTGGCATACAAAAGGTTGGGGACCACTGCTTTGAGATCTCTATGCATTTTTATAACAACCCACGGCAAGCCGCCATGGGTTGGTGTAAAAATTATTTATTTTCCCACCACAAAGAATTGTAGAGTTCTATCTCCAATATTGAATATGGGTGAATGGAAATACTAAAAGAAAGCTTTTATTACTGAGGTTGAACAACAAAGAAAATAGGATGACGACTGACTTGTTTTGACGCCTGATGATCGATTTAGATATGACTTCGTTTATCTCTCAAACTATGTAATTTGTAATTGCATTTCAATGAATTTGATACCTTTCTGTTTACGTCCTTCGCTTGGTGAAATCTATAGACTTCAAATACTCTGCTCATTCTAACCCTCCTCAACTGAGTTCCTGAAAATTGTTCTTTTAATTTACTTATTCAAACCCCTCCTAAATCTAATTTGATATGCACTCTGTTGTAAAGGCTGGTAGAATTTTTTCCTGAGTCTTCTTTACTATTTGTAAATTTTAATTCCTTGATAGACAAAAGCTATATTATGATAACAAATAACAAACAAAATAACGGCCAGACAGCAACAGACTCTCTTGAGTAAGTTATTCTCATTAAGTGTGGATTTAAAAAGTTAAGTCTTTTCATAATACGCAATGAATGGAAAAAATCTTATAGATTAGTCTTTCTCCACGAGAGTGGGAGCACCTACTGGAACGGAAGCGGCACTAAACGACTCTGTACAAAATCACAAAACTGGTCACTGGTCACAAATCACTGCGTCTGTAGTGTGGCTTGTGCTATGATTAGTTGTTGCGCAATTATCGATCACTTCCTTTACAAATTCCAAACAATTTTAACTCAGACTCTACGATCGTAATCAATATCATCAGGAAAGGCTAGAATAATAAGTTAACAAAAAGCCGACCTTACCCAGTATGGCAAAATTAGCACGGGGTCAGGTCTTAAATCTATTTTCTTCAGGAATACGTGGTGTCTTTTTATCTGTTAACAATAGACTGCTGTGTATCAAAACTTTCCAATCAAGGGTTCACAAATGACAAATCACATGGTCATTGGCTTTGATAACCAGATAATGAAATACAGCACAGTTACTGAAAATGGGAGCTTGAACAATCAGCAGAGTACTATTGTTGCCCCGATTCTAATTTAACTTGCTCATTAATGCATTCTGATTGCCCAATTTTTATTGCTACTATGGAGGTGAGATGCAGCTACTCAATCATTCATTGGAGTGCTTGAATAAACACAGCTAGTTACAAAATCAAATTCTATGAATTGTTAGATCACCTTAAGCTTTTTAATAAAGATTTCATCAGGATATTCGTGTGACAGTGTATAAATGGCAAGAAAAAGTGCAAGTAGTAAAGAGTAAATTATTTTCGAAATGCAGATTTTATTCAGTCACCATCTAACAAGAACTTACTATTCTGTTTGCTCTGGAGTAAATTTCTTCATCGAGGCAATGAAGCTTCTCTGTCGTTTGAAATTTTGATAAAAAACCCAAAGTAGAAAGATTTGGCATATTTTTAAACATGAAATTTTAGTTTAATCAGTGAGTAACGATTTTCAATACCTTTTCGAAAATTAAAGCCAAAAATGTGCAAGTCCTTATAGTACCATACAAAAAACTGAAGTAAATTTCAAAATGTGACAAACAACATTCCGTGTGTGAATAGTTGTTTTTTCTAGCTATTGCGGAATTATTAGCAGTTGTGTTGTATCAGAATCTATCGTTAACAATCAAATGTATTCCTCTTAGGAAAGATACCGTCATAAGGAGTATCGATGAAATGACCTAAATTATTGAGGGTACATTACATTCTATTTTAAAATCGAAATTTTTCGCTTTAATTATTGATGATAGTATCATATGCTAAAATTACGCTTAAACTTTGGATTACATAAGCTTCGTTGACAGAAATGAGAGAAAAATTACTTTTTGCTCTAGATCTATGGACTGATACCAAATGTTACACTTTATTCGACTGTGTTTGGGACTATTTGGAAAACAAAATCTATTCCCCTTAAAATTATTGTTGTTTGTGTTAGGGACAACCCACTTGCTATCACTGGTCAATATCAGTGTTTTGCCACATTTCTAAAGATAGAAATACCACTTCTTTTCACTTTAAACTACGTTATGCATTGGTAGCATCTGACTGCAAAGAAACATAGTAAGATTTTCGACCATTCTTTACAAGTGGTGGTAGATGTGATAAATTACATCAGGGGACTTTGCTTTGAATGAAAAACTCTTTTTCACCATTTTTGTAATGAAATTAAAAATGAATTTCAGTGATTGCTGCTACACACCTAAGTAATGAGGTTCTCAAAAGGGAAGTCATTCCATCATAGAGTTCCTATCTACAAAAAATGAAGTGTTTTAAAAGCCGAGATCGTCAAACATGACCAGATGTACCTCGCTGATATATGTGATGAATCCAATTCGCTGATTTTGAAGCTACAAGGAGGTAATTTGAGTTCCATAGAAGCAAAGAATGCTGTTACATTCAAAATTTGATAACATTTATTAGAATTGTATTCGTCTTGAGTTACACCAGCTTCCGATTTTAATAGTATTGCGGATGATGTTACTGATGATAAAGTACTTATCTACTTGGCTAATATTCGTGCATTGCATATGGTATGAAAATACAATGTTCTGACCTTATCGAGATGGAGATCCCAAAGTGGCTGACTGGTGCATTTATCACATGCGTGGAAGGAATAGACATTAACCTTTAGGAAGAAATAATTGAGTTTTAAATGACACTGCAATGAAAATTCAGTTTGTGCAAATGCCGGCAAGGAGTTTCCTAAAATCAACATTCTTGAAGCAATGCAAATTTTGGTCAAATCATGGGATACTGTATCTGAAAATACTGTTATTAATTGCTTTAAGAAGGCAGGCATCTCAGAAGAAACACAAAATGCAAGTATTCTCGACGAAAACGACCCATTTAAATCATTTGCAGAAAACATTGCACAACTTAAAACACGTGGTTTGGTAGATGAAAGCTTCGATGTTGATGAATTCGTTGACATAGATTTTGAGATTTCTACATGCACAACATTCACTCTGACTGATGAAGAGATAGTCGATTCAATCCTAAATGACAGTAATGCTGGTAATGATGAAGTCGACGATGATGAAGAGATCGAAATAAACTATATTCCATTACAAAAACTTACATTGTCAGAAATGGAAGATGCCCTGGAATTAATTGAATGCTGGACCTATTTTGATAAAGGCGGATACGAAATCAGAGGAAAACTTTACTCACTTACAAAACATTGCGAAAAACACTACACGGAAACCAAAAAGCAAACCCAATTAGATTCATTTTTTAAGCCTTTATAATCACTTGATTGACTTTAGATTGTTAACATTAGTTTTTTAAAAGTATTGTAACTGTTTGTTGTATTAATACTTATTATTGTTGTGTTGAAAATAACCAAGGAAAGTTTTTAAAATTCTAGAGCAAAGGTATAAAACAATAATAATAAAATAAATAGTAAAATAATAAAACACCTATTTTATTCAATACCTCAGAAACCAGTTTAGAAACAAATTTTGCTCAAAAAGATTTTTTTTTCACTTATTCGAATCTTCAGTTATTCGAAGTAAAATTCTATCCCCCTTGGAGCTTGGAATAACCGGGAGTCTACTGTAGTTTAGTTTTTCAAGAAGTAACGAGTATGCACAGGTTCAGCACGTTTTAAAACCAAATAATGTTCCAACAGCACCAGAACTAAAAACAATAAACTCTTCCCCTGTTTTTCAATTCAATCACCCAAATAATTTAATCTGACTTCGATTTTCCTTTCGGCTGCCTGAAACTCATTCGCTCGTCCGGGCCATTGTTTACAATCATGAGCTTTGTTTACAATCATGAGCTTTGTTTACAATCATGAGCTTTGTTTACAATCATGAGCTTTGTTTACAATCATGAGCTTTGTTTACAATTATGAGCTTTGTTTACAATCATGAGCTTTTTCACACTGATACAGTAAAATAGTCTGCAAAGAAAATTAACTGAATGGGGGGAGGGGAAGGAAATGCTGTCACAGACATTCATAGCTTACTTTTGTACAGTCTATTTTTTGATATATATATATATCCCTTACGAAAGTTTGGTTGAGCACTCTATCTGAGATGGGAACTTGTTGTTAGCGTAATGCAATGCTCACTGCGCATGCGTAGTTTGAACACTCTGGCAGGATCCCACAATAACTCTTTAAGCTGTGTTTGCTGCGGCAACACGGCCAGAGAGTTATGTCACAGAAGCTCTGTGCTGCACTGATGAGCCCACAAAGGGTGAAACAGTACTGTCTGCAGATTGAGTATATATACATATATAATTTTAATGTCTACTTTACAGAATAGGTTTATTTATTTTTAATCTTTAATTTTTGTATTGTAGGAAGAATCCTGTGTTTCCCTAGAAAAAAACCTGTCTTTTGAACTACGATCTGCTTCAAAATGGATAATTGGTCCTTTGGGTTAAGACAGCAGAACAAAACTGAGCTACCTATACCTCTGGAAAACATGAATTCCAATGGAACAACATTTCAATCCTTACTTGAAATAGATTTTGAGGACATCGAGTTCACAGGTGAAGATTGTAATCTCTTTTACATCTCTAATTGTCCTTGTTACCTAAAACTTTACTTACGCTTTCAATTTTGTTGGTGTAATAAAATCAAGTTGTGTAATATACACTCACTTGCTAACTTTATAAAAACAAACTTAACTAGAACTATTTTAGAGACTTTAACATAATATTATTTTCTTTCTATTCTCTTAAACTTAGACTTTGTCCATTCAATTTTTTAAAAATCATACTACACATCGTAATTAGAGGAATTAATATATATACACTTCTCATTTTTGAGTAAATGTTCAATTAAATTATCTGCAGGGGCATTTTTCAAAGAAAATTGAATTTAATCATGCGAGATAAGATCTCACCTTGTTATTCTTAACTTCTGTGACAAACACAAAGAATAAATACTGATTACACTTTACGTTATTGATTTCCATCAGTTTTACACATTGTTACACT
>RDPX01000174.1:611975-624152 GCA_003991215.1 Morbakka virulenta | reverse complement strand
CCTTACGAAAGTTTGGTTGAGCACTCTATCTGAGATGGGAACTTGTTGTTAGCGTAATGCAATGCTCACTGCGCATGCGTAGTTTGAACACTCTGGCAGGATCCCACAATAACTCTTTAAGCTGTGTTTGCTGCGGCAACACGGCCAGAGAGTTATGCCACAGAAGCTCTGTGCTGCACTGATGAGCCCACAAAGGGTGAAACAGTACTGTCTGCAGATTGAGTATATATACATATATAATTTTAATGTCTACTTTACAGAATAGGTTTATTTATTTTTAATCTTTAATTTTTGTATTGTAGGAAGAATCCTGTGTTTCCCTAGAAAAAAACCTGTCTTTTGAACTACGATCTGCTTCAAAATGGATAATTGGTCCTTTGGGTTAAGACAGCAGAACAAAACTGAGCTACCTATACCTCTGGAAAACATGAATTCCAATGGAACAACATTTCAATCCTTACTTGAAATAGATTTTGAGGACATCGAGTTCACAGGTGAAGATTGTAATCTCTTTTACATCTCTAATTGTCCTTGTTACCTAAAACTTTACTTACGCTTTCAATTTTGTTGGTGTAATAAAATCAAGTTGTGTAATATACACTCACTTGCTAACTTTATAAAAACAAACTTAACTAGAACTATTTTAGAGACTTTAACATAATATTATTTTCTTTCTATTCTCTTAAACTTAGACTTTGTCCATTCAATTTTTTAAAAATCATACTACAAATCGTAATTAGAGGAATTAATATATATACACTTCTCATTTTTGAGTAAATGTTCAATTAAATTATCTGCAGGGGCATTTTTCAAAGAAAATTGAATTTAATCATGCGAGATAAGATCTCACCTTGTTATTCTTAACTTCTGTGACAAACACAAAGAATAAATACTGATTACACTTTACGTTATTGATTTCCATCAGTTTTACACATTGTTACACTGATAATATTAGGATAAATATTGATTTATCATCATAATTGTGTGTTTTAGTTGAGTTCAATTTGTTTTGAAAGCCAAGATTTGTTTAAAAAATGTAAATTTGTGAATCCCTAGGACCTGTTTAATTCTAAACGCAGCATAAGTCTGGCTCTCCTTTGTGTAAAACGGAACATAACTGAAAATAATTACTTGACATTATTACTTTTGTTTAGAAGGTTTTTTTCGTGAATAAATTATTTTATAGTCAAAAATACTGTCTATTCAATATTTTCAAAACCTTCTGAAAGGGTCAAATAATTTTAATAATAATAATAATAATCACAACAATTGGAATTTGAGGTACCCCACATACAGTTGAAAATTATCCTTTGTAATTGGCTACATACTATTTAGCCTCAATTCATTCTCTTTGGTGGATGAGATGAGTGGGAGTACTTGAAAAGAGTTCACATGTCCAGCGTAACTTATAGCTTTAAACTTGACTCAATCCTACTTCCTCTCAGCATCCACCAAACAATGCAAATGGATTTATAGCGAAAAGCGAGGGACTTGCACGGTACCATACCCGATCCTACTACCTGCAAGTGTGGACTACAAGATGCTCATACTTGGATTTAGGTGAAACAAGTAGTGGGCAGCAGCATGGTGGATACGCATTAACAATGGAGAAATTGGTGAAGTGATCGACGGTAAATATCACCCGATGCTGGGAAAATGAATTGACTTACTGGTCTATACTAAGAATCACACAACTCAGTTAGAGCAGGGCTTCTAAAACGGTAGTTTCCATACCCCTTCGGGATAAGTGAACCATATGACAGGGCTATGGGAATCGATCTCTGGGTACTTGTAATTATTTTATTAAATGTATTAATTTTTACTTGGGTAGTACGTGAATGGTGGAAGGCGATAGAATATTCCTAGAATCTAGAACATTCTAGAAACTCCGAGAACATTGGTCATTTTCTGCAAATACATGTATTTAAATATGCATCTGTGTATTTACTACACCTTTAATTAAAAATTAATGTTTTCAGTATAATATTTAAATTGAATACGTGTGTATTTAATGAACAAGCTTGTATTTACGCATTTATTGTTAATCTATGTATCTCGCAGGTTCTAAAAGCGTGTTTGCATGGTATATAAAGGCGGAGACTGAGCTCCGTCATTCAGTCTGTATTTGGCTACCATTGTGTCACAGTGCTTTTTGTGGTTTTTATTTTTGCCTTCCACTACTTTTCCGCAAAATGTCGTCTGTGAAAAAAAGTAAGTGGGATGATTCATATGTTGGTTTTGGCTTCACCTGTATGAGAGAACGAGATGGAACTGAAAGACCCCAGTGTATAATTTGCGATTCGGTACTTAGCAATGGAAATTTGAAGCCATCAGGACTGAGGGATCATCTGAAAAGCAAACACATTAATCATGTTGGTACATCGATTGATGCTTTTAAACTGAAGAGAGTTCGCTATGATGGGAAAGCAACTCTTTCCTTGCATAGTTTTGCTGCTCCTGGTAAACCTCTTTTGGAAGCCTCCTACAAAGTGTCATACATGATTGTCAAAGAAAAGAAGCCGCACACTATTGGGGAGACCGTCGTGAATCCTTGTGCACTGGAGATGGCAAAAATCTTGCTGGGAGAGGATACGGCGAAGAAATTAAGTTAGGTGCCTTTGTCCAACGACACTATACATTAGAGAATTAAGGACATGAGTCAGGACATAATAACTCAAGTTATCAGCGATATTAAACAAAGTCCTGCGAAAATCAGCATGCAGATCGACGAATCAACTGATGTTTGAAACAACAGTCAATTGCTTGTATTTGTACGCTATGTACATGAAAGGACCATCAAGGAAGAGTTTTTATTCTGTGAACGACTCGAAACAACAACCAAAGCAATTGACGTATTCCAGCTGGCCCAATCGTTCTTTGATCGCCATGAGTTGGCATAGGATTTGATTGGGTCTATTTGTACGCATGGAGCTCCTGCCATGATTGGCACAAAATCTGGATTCGTTGCTATGGTCAAAGAAAAAGCTCCACATGTGCGCACCACACACTGTGTTCTACATTGCCAAGCTCTGGCATCCAAAACATTGCCAAAGAAACGTAAGGGATTTATGGGGATAGTTGTACGAACAGTCACCTTTATTTGTGGACGTGGATTGCAGCATCGATTATTTCAAAAATTCTGTGATGACATTGGAACTGAACACATTGTGTTACTCTACCACACAGAAGTACGTTGGCTGAGTCATTGACGTGTTTTATCGCGTGTAGTAGAACTTCGGAATGAAATCCTCGAATTCTTCAAGCATCAACAATCCCCTCTAGCCAATCAGTTTGAATATGAACAATCGATTGTTAACCTGAGGTATTTGGATGATATTTTTAGTCTCCTTAATGATTTGAACATATTAATACAGGGGAGGGATGTTGACATTGTTCAGGCCAGGGGGAAAGTTCTCGCATTTACAAGGAAATTGCCTATCTGAAGTCCCCGCGTTGAAAACTGAAACCTGCCAAACTTTCCAATCCTTCACAATATCCTTATTGCAGATGGTAAAACACTATCTGTAGAAACATTACAAGGAGTCATAAGCACTTGCAAGTTCTAAGTACAAATTTTGGTTGTTACTTTTCGATATTGATGATCTTAGCATGGAATCCGTTTGGATACAAAACCCTTTCTCGTTTGATATATCGAGATTGCCTGAAAACGGCTGATGATTTTATTGACTTTCAAGTAGACCCAAGAATGAAGGTCAGTTTCAAAAGGGCTGGAATGGGTGTCAAGCAGTTTTGGTGTGAGCAAATCCTAGCTCACCCAAGCTTGGGAATATGGGCAATGAATGTCTTGATTCCTTTTACAACTACGTATCTATGTGAAACAGGATTCTCTGCGTTAGTAAATCTGAAATCAACGTAGCTTTGTCAGTAACTGTGCCCCGAAAAACAACAGCAATTAAGTCACTAGATTAGTAAAAGTCTGTGTTATGTAGTCCAAATATTGAAAAAACTTGCACATTTATGTTCATTTTTTTTTTGTCTAATACTCAACTGTGAGAAGTAAAATTATTGGTTTATAATCTTTTATTTCATATTCTTTTCTGTTGATGACATCTTTGGCAGTCATACTGGCTACTAATATAAGGAATGTTGATGATCATTTCGACAGTCAAATGAAGGGGTATGGGACCTATGAGGCCATATTGGATAATCCAAGGGGAGTCTGGAGTCATCAAAAGGTAAAGAACTCCTGAGTTAGAGAATTATTGGGAACATCTGTTATACTGGCGCACATAGATGTCCACTCTTAGCTATCGAAAGATAATTATGACAGAACTGTTATGATATGAAAAAAAGACATGCGCATATAGACGAACACTATAACGAACGCGTATGCACCAAATATACCACGTGATCTTTATTCATACGGAAATCTAATTTTTGTCTAGAGTTCAGTTGATAGTTGATATTGAAAGGGATAACATCGTAGATTATAATTACGTACTTTTCTTACCATTTACAAAACATAATAAGAACCAAGACTCAGATGATCAAGTCACATCGCCATTCGCGATGCTAAACAAGGGGCGAGTACTGGGGTTCCAGCCCCGGTCACGAACTGCTATCAAATCAAACGTTAAAGTCAAAAAGTCCAACACAATCTCGCAGCTCTATGGACTATTCTTATTTGTTGACTTACTCATTGTTAATGTCACCTATACCCAAGGGTGCCGGCATTTTCACTATGATGTAGATTGCAAACATCAAGATATTGGAAAAGATTGGGTATTCATGTCTGCCTTGACTTCCATCAAGTTCCATCAGCATTTTCACTATGATGTAGATTGCAAACATCAAGATATTGGAAAAGATTGGGTATTCATGTCTGCCTTGACTTCCATCAAGTTCCATCAGCATTTTCACTATGATGTAGATTGCAAACATCAAGATATTGGAAAAGATTGGGTATTCATGTCTGCCTTGACTTCCATCAAGTTCCATCAGCATTTTCACTATGATGTAGATTGCAAACATCAAGATATTGGAAAAGATTGGGTATTCATGTCTGCCTTGACTTCCATCAAGTTCCATCAGCATTTTCACTATGATGTAGATTGCAAACATCAAGATATTGGAAAAGATTGGGTATTCATGTCTGCCTTGACTTCCATCAAGTTCCATCAGCATTTTCACTATGATGTAGATTGCAAACATCAAGATATTGGAAAAGATTGGGTATTCATGTCTGCCTTGACTTCCATCAAGTTCCATCAGCATTTTCACTATGATGTAGATTGCAAACATCAAGATATTGGAAAAGATTGGGTATTCATGTCTGCCTTGACTTCCATCAAGTTCCATCAGCATTTTCACTATGATGTAGATTGCAAACATCAAGATATTGGAAAAGATTGGGTATTCATGTCTGCCTTGACTTCCATCAAGTTCCATCAGCATTTTCACTATGATGTAGATTGCAAACATCAAGATATTGGAAAAGATTGGGTATTCATGTCTGCCTTGACTTCCATCAAGTTCCATCAGCATTTTCACTATGATGTAGATTGCAAACATCAAGATATTGGAAAAGATTGGGTATTCATGTCTGCCTTGACTTCCATCAAGTTCCATCAGCATTTTCACTATGATGTAGATTGCAAACATCAAGATATTGGAAAAGATTGGGTATTCATGTCTGCCTTGACTTCCATCAAGTTCCATCAGCATTTTCACTATGATGTAGATTGCAAACATCAAGATATTGGAAAAGATTGGGTATTCATGTCTGCCTTGACTTCCATCAAGTTCCATCAGCATTTTCACTATGATGTAGATTGCAAACATCAAGATATTGGAAAAGATTGGGTATTCATGTCTGCCTTGACTTCCATCAAGTTCCATCAGCATTTTCACTATGATGTAGATTGCAAACATCAAGATATTGGAAAAGATTGGGTATTCATGTCTGCCTTGACTTCCATCAAGTTCCATCAGCATTTTCACTATGATGTAGATTGCAAACATCAAGATATTGGAAAAGATTGGGTATTCATGTCTGCCTTGACTTCCATCAAGTTCCATCAGCATTTTCACTATGATGTAGATTGCAAACATCAAGATATTGGAAAAGATTGGGTATTCATGTCTGCCTTGACTTCCATCAAGTTCCATCAGCATTTTCACTATGATGTAGATTGCAAACATCAAGATATTGGAAAAGATTGGGTATTCATGTCTGCCTTGACTTCCATCAAGTTCCATCAGCATTTTCACTATGATGTAGATTGCAAACATCAAGATATTGGAAAAGATTGGGTATTCATGTCTGCCTTGACTCCCATCAAGTTCCATCAGCATTTTCACTATGATGTAGATTGCAAACATCAAGATATTGGAAAAGATTGGGTATTCATGTCTGCCTTGACTTCCATCAAGTTCCATCAGCATTTTCACTATGATGTAGATTGCAAACATCAAGATATTGGAAAAGATTGGGTATTCATGTCTGCCTTGACTTCCATCAAGTTCCATCAGCATTTTCACTATGATGTAGATTGCAAACATCAAGATATTGGAAAAGATTGGGTATTCATGTCTGCCTTGACTTCCATCAAGTTCCATCAATAACATCATCGGCGAGGTTGGTATGTTCCTGAGTCCTGAAGCTACAAAATACCTAGCCTGTATTGAAAAAGTTGAACCAAGAATATTTATTGCTAACTTCACTCAAAGACTAGCATCGCCGCGTGCTATAGCTCGACAAATGTATCTGATGAAATTGAAAATTGAAAACCAAGAGAAAACAAGAGATAGATTAGGCTGTTGCTTTAAATTCTATTTGTTTTTGTTGAAATTTTTACCAAGAAAGATAGTTTAAATTATTTTCTGGAAAAACGACAAATTTAATGCTCTTAGTACGTTTTAAGAAAGAGTGAATCTTCATTACCTAATTTCAATCAGAAAAGATAGCTGTTGTTTTTATATTAGGTCTACTCTCCTATTGTGCTGGAAAATTAAACATTGCATTTTTTTAATTGTCAGAAATATTAATAAATGTTGAATTAATAATAGAATATAAAAGATTATTCACTAATAATCTTTCAGGGTAGAGATACTAAAAGCAACTGTGGTACAGCTAAAAAACCCAGATTAAATCAATTCAAATTACTGTTCTTTATACTATTCTGTAAGTTAATTTATTATTATGTATCGGCTGTGCCTTTCAGGCGTTATCCAAATAATACCATATTATAACATTTTGAGAGATATGTCTTGTCTTCACATACGAATTAAAATCTGTCATTTCCTTCTCCAGCAATTGTGGAGGAAGTAAATTTTAAGACTTTGCACTTAGGAGAGTCATCGTGTCCCCACAGTATTTTCATGGCAAGGCAAATTTTTTATTTGCTTTTCTCAGCAAAGAACTGGCGCCTGGTGTGGGCCTCATTGATAATGTGATGCAGTGATAGAATACACCAGCGCCCAAAAATGTCGGGAGTTCATATTTACGAATCTATAAGCAAGCATATAAAGTTGTTGACATGTAAAGTAGGTTGTACAAAGGCACAAGAAAGTTAGCTGTACATAGAAATTTTCTTCAGTTAATTTGTTTTTCTCAGTCTTCAAATCCTTCCTTTCACTATTTTTTGTCAGCATTTCTGTTAAATTCTTTTCTTTCTAGCTGGTTTTAACTGCTTGTTAAATACATTTTGTCTGTTACTTTAATTCCTTAATAATTTCTGCAATAACGTTAAAGTAAATTTTGGTGCCAGTTTACTAAAACTGTATTTTTTCAGGTAAGTAAATTATCCAATAACTCAGTTTTTGTTAAAATAAATGCATGTACAGCTCCTATATTACAGATGTACCTATCATTGTGATTTTAGTCAATACAGTGCGGAGCTCAGTCCCTACACATATCCTAACTTTATTTCCAATAGAGTTTTAGGATTCTGAAAGAATCCTAAAACTCGTATCCGATTTCGAGCTTCATTGGTCATCATCTTAGATGTTTCATGAATAACATGCCTGTTTGCTAGCAATGTTCTAACACCACTCCTTTTTTTCATATAGATATTGACAAAATCAGCCCAAGTGACAGAGGGCTATTGACATATATCTACCATGCTGGAGAACAAGGTAAAACAGCAACCATCGACTGTAACTTTGTTGATACTTTGTTACAAGCTGGGGCTAACGTCAGTGCAACTGACCGCTATGGACAAACAGTTCTTCATGCAGTAGCAAAAGACTGGGACACAAATGTTGCTGAATTTTTAATTAAACGAGGTGTCGACGTTAATCACAGGGATAGATTTGGAAGAACTCCGTTACATGTGGCGGCAAATTTCAATTATCCTTCAATGATAAAATTGCTTGTTGCATCAGGAGGTAAATTATATACTAGTTTAAGTAATTTCTTTACTAAAATTTGTAAAATTTAATACAAATTTATGCAAGTGTTATTGAAGTTACAGTTTTCTTAATTTTTGTTGTAAAACTTTACGTAAAACATAAAAGAATAAGCGATTCAGCACAAATATAGATATACATTTAATAAAAAACATGATAGTTTTTAATCTTATCATCATTTACCGAGAAAACAAATCAAAATAACCAATTATATTGTTACATAGGACAATTACTTATTTAATGTCTTTATGCTATGTTAACTTTTGTGTATTCTTACATATGTTCTGTCACATTTAATTATGACGTTTTGATTAGTTTTCTCGATATATAAAGCCTTGATAATTCCTGTACATTTTAATATACATTCTAAAGAAGGTATGTGAATAGCGAAACATGTAAATGATGTTTGGGTCAAAAACTATCGTGTTTTTCATTAAAAAAAGAATAAGACTTGTGAAATCAAAGACTAATTGGACTATACTTCTATTGAAATGTGGTCCAAAAATCTGTAAATGGACTGTTGTGGACTTAAAAAATTTGGAAAAAGGGAAAAAGGAGGAGGGAGTAGGAGAATTGGTTGGTATCTGAAAGGAATTTGCAAGGAACTGCTTAAAATACTAGCAAGTAACATACTATCCAAGCTAAAACAGTAATGAGACTTATTATACAGAAGAGAAAAAATTCCCAGAGTACGGAATGATAAAATAAATACCCATCATGTCTCGAAGATTCCACAGCGTCGACTGTCGAAGATATTGATTCAGAAGACATTAAAAGTGTGACTAAGAATCAAGAATAAAAAATTTAATCAGAATGAAATTGATTATTTATCTTTGTGTAGAGTATACGATAAAAAAGATGAGAGACTTAAACATTTTGTTGGATTAATAACTTCCTCTAGCGTTTAAGGTTAAGAAGACAAAGCAACTGTTAAAACTGTATTGTCTCAAAGGAATATAGAATTCTGGTACGTTGATGCAAGTGATATTTGAATAGGCCTACTGGAGTATTTTGGAACAGCTCCTCCATAATCCTATAAGAAACCAACATACAGTACAATTATGTGACTGTGGAACTTGAGAAATTTCAACGCTTGATAAAGAAAATGGAAAATATGTTTATACTACTACATAGAATGTCACAAATCTCAGTAAGTGCTATTTTCAATAGCTGATCTGATAGAAAATGTCTATATTTCTATTATTAATAACGATAATGATAATAATAACAAACTCCTTTTGATTTGTTTGTAAAATCCCTAAATCTAACCCTTTTTTATTTGTTTGCTTTTAAGTTTGTTTCGAACCCCAAGGTCCACTCCATTACAAAAAGATGCTTCATATTAATAAAGAAAAGCATATCGAATAGGAAAGTAGTGACACAGTGTGAGAGAAAGCCATGGTAGATCAATATAAAAGGAATATCTGTCATTGTATTTTAGGGCGGTTGCAAAAATATGGAGAGTTGGGTTATGGAATCAGGTATAATTGCCTTGGACAAAGTACCTTTTACTACCAGTTATAAACGATGTATCGTTTCCAATAAGAAACAAAAATAAATCAGAATGAGTGACATTGTAAAATTGTTCCTATTTCTAAAAGATTTGTTTAGATTCCTGATAGTAAATTTCAACACGTTTTCGAGAATTTTGCTTTGTACTTCAGAATACTGACATTTAGCTCTTGGCAGAGAATGTTGAAAGCTAAGTGAGGGAATAGCACTCTGGAAAGTCATTTTTGAGATGAGATATGTGATTGTGTTTAATAGCTTTTTGAATCTCTTTGATAATTCAATATATCATACTAAATATTCATGTAACTGCAGGATACAGTAATGATACAAGAGTAACATATTTTTGTAAGAATTGGTGTTGCATCAACGTTAGATAGTAATTTTTTAAAATCAGAATCTTATTCCGGAGTTGCGATGAGCCGACGAGTTCTTTCAACACCATCGTTAGCCCTTGCAGGATATAGCTTCTATTGATAAATTAGATAGTTATTTTGAACGTTCATATCAGATTTAATAGTATCAATCATACATTTACACCGAGTTTGACTTATTTTCTTTTATCAAGCTTTATTATGATTTGGAGTGGACCCGGGAGGAGACATGGTCTCGTTCGGGTGCCGGGATTGGATCCCTCTTGGTCTAACTTCTCTACTTAGGTCGGTCCAACATGGCTGAGCCTATGTTGGCTGCGGATATATGTATCCCTGGCCAATACACAACAATACATTCCTGCAGTCAGGAATACTTTAAATGGCTCAAAAGAACTGGAGTGGAAATATAAACAACAAAGCCATACGAAACTACATCAAGCTTTATCTGTACTTGAAAATCGAGTTTTGCAGACAATTATTTTATTATTTTAATCAAGATGGCTGTACAAAGTGTAGACGTGTTGATATTAGCTCTGTACCTTTCATGTGCTTTCTTTACGATTATAAAAGCTTGCTTTATAACCTGTCATGGAATTAGGTGTACATATGGAACAGATCCAGTATATTAAGCTAATCCAGAGTCTTATGGTCATTCTACTCTTTTGTTTTACAAAAATAATTGTATTTTTGCAAGAAAAGTTACACCAAGAAATGTTATATTTTTCTGTTATATTTTACTTAGACAAGATGGAAGATTTCATCAAATATTATAATTAAGGATAACACTTAAAATAATTTATAGATATCTGATCTCAAGGGCTTGGTGAAGCTTTCCTTTAAAGACTTCATCCTGTGGATTATATTGATATTCAGTTGATATGACCTAAGGGACGTTTCAAATGGAAAGATGTGTTTTATTAAAGATGGAATCCAGCGTAGAAAAAAGCGCAGATAGGAAGAAACGGTCGACAGTGATTTTAAGAATTATTAAGTACAGTGACTTTTGGTGAAGAAGAAAGAAAAAATTTATCTTAATTAATGATAGCCATAACATAGTACCAAATGTTTATTACAGTTAATTTTGTCTCTTTTCTTAGCTTTTCAGACTGGTCTCTTGAACAGTTTTTCTAAAGCTGAGACACCAATGGGCTTCCTTCAGCAGGACCACATTTTAATATTAATGACTTGACTTTCATTTTCAATTCCTTGACAGTACTTTGTCCATTTCTATTCAAATGTTATTGATGATGATGATGATAATAATAATAATAATAATAATAATAATAATAATAAAGAGACTATTGATCATATAGTGTCCGCTTGCCTCATACTGGCCCCAACAGAATATCAAAAGCGCCATGACAGAGTCGGTCAATATATCCACTGGACGTTATGTAAAAAGTTCGAACTCCTTCACGATAAATATTGGTGGGAACATAAACCACTTTGTGTAACAGAAAACAATTTTATCTCAATACTCTGGGACTTCAGTATCCAAACTGACAGAGCTATTCAGGCAAACCGACCAGATATTGTCATTAAAAACCATAAAGATAAGACCTGCTTCCTTATAGATATGAGCATTCCTGCTGATAGTAACACATCATTGAAGATATTTGAAAAACCTAGTAAATACAAGGATCTTGAAATAGAAATAACAAAATGTGGCATCTAAAAGCCACTACAATTCTTGTTGTTGTTGGAGCTCTTGGAAAAGTATAAAAAAAATACACAGTATTACATTAACCAAATCCTGGAAATATATCTCTTCTGAAATACAGAAGATCGCACTTATGGGTACATCACACATCTTGCGTAAAATTCTTTCTATGTAGAGTGTAGCCTCGTTATTCTTTCTGTTGCTTGAGGTCCCAGGGTGGGACTTGGCACAGATCGTATTTAAACAAAGCAAATTCAAAACATA
>RDPX01000174.1:563943-589835 GCA_003991215.1 Morbakka virulenta | reverse complement strand
ATACTTTCTCTAATGGAATGCACCTTGTCGTGGTGAGAAAGCTTGCGTACCCCAATTACCCGGAGAGCTATGTCGGCGGGAGTTCATCTCCTGGCAGGTTCAACCATGCCGAACAGGTCAATGGATAGGGGTCAGACTAAAAGCATTCCAAAACTTATCTTGGGATGCAGCAAGGTAAGGTGACATTTTGGCGGAGGAATTCATTTGGAATCAACGGCATAATTCACACGGACGCTATGCGGACGAACCCCAATCAAGGTCAACGGATAGGGCCCATCAGTCTTATAATCAGATTACTGCTATATACAGGTCTGGCAAACCGTATATCATTGGTTTTATCTGCTATTTGATAGAATTTAATTCCACCGTGACCTCAAGGAATCGGATGAGCCTAAGTAAGTAAGTAAGTATATATATACATACGTGTGTGTGTGTCCTCTTCTGTTACTCTAAGTTTAATGAAGCTCAGACTTCATGAGCTGAGGTGAAACAGGGATTTTATTACAACATGACAACTGCTAGATTTAAATAACTTCCTTGGTTTATCCTCTAAATCCAAAATTTTAAGATTATAGACAATTTCAGCAAATACTAATTCCAGCTCAAAATATAACTTTGTTTAGAACATTTCTTCGTGTCTGCCACAAAATACAATTGTTTAACATTTCTACCTTAATTTTTTATGTTTTCCAGTTTATGACTGTCTGGTCGATAACTTTGGTTGCTGATTTTCCATACGAAGGTCTTGTTGCCATCAATGAATATATGGCGCAGATAATCGTGGGATCATATTGGGCTATTGCATCACTTATTTGTGTAAATCTGTATATTGCTCTTATGTCAGAAACTTTTAGCAGAGTCTACTCAAATGCTAAAGCTAATAGTATTTTACAACTTGCAACTATGATAACAGAAATCGAACAAAGTCTCTCTGATAGTACGAAGGCAAAATTTAAAAAATATTTTTCTGAACATTGTAGTCCTTTGGTAAGTAATTGTCTTGTTTTAATTGATTAAATTTTATTGCAAATTAAATTTCAGGAAGTAGTTGTTTTCTTTTGCTATAGAAACTCTTAAAGTTTGTAATACTACTTCAATTTACCTTCGCATGAATCAAATAAAAAGCCCTTCAATGACCTCAATAACCGAGATTTCTGAGGCTTCTTTATTTATAATATATATTAAAGGTGAAATATTATATACACTACAGTAATTTCTGGCGTATAACCCGCAAGACAGATAACCCACAGTTTGTCATTATTAGCTTTCAGTCTTAACAAGGTCGTCAGATAACCCTCACCGCCGTATAACCCGCATATATATTCTACCTCTTTTTACCGAGTTTTGGTTTATAACCCGCAATTTTTTTATTAAAAAACAATGTATTATGTTATCAAAATGTATTACTGATCGCTTGGCTTCTCTTTGATGAAGAACCCACGTACAAAGTACCTTCTCTAAGTTGGGAAATTTAACTTTTCCATAACGTAAACTTCTTAAAATTTTAGGTTTTGAGGAAAGTTTACTTTTTTTCTACTGCCAATCACGAACCATTGATTCATCAATGTCATACTCTCTATCAGCTTTCCGATTTCCAAATTGTTCAGCGAAGGCAACTACTGATAATTTAAAACCAGCATGATACGAGCTTGTTTTCGGTGCCATATTCAAAACAAAACGAATTGAAAATAGAGAAGCGCTCGTGTTAGACGTTGTAGACAGAAAGAGAGAAAATTTATTTGAAACGTAATTATTCTAAAGTCGTCTGTCTACGTCATGCAGGTTGTAAAATCATCGGAATGTCCGGCTCCGAGACTTTGATTTGTGGTTAGAAACAATTTTATGCTCTTATGTAATGAAGAGAAGTTCTTTTCTGCCTGAGTGACGATTTCCTGGTTACGTGTTCATGCGCATATCTTGAGATAGTGGTGGATGATTGGAGACGCCATAAACTTTTTATTTTGTTCTAATAATTTTTTTAAGCAGATTACCCCCATCGATTTATTCTGTTAGCCACATTTGTCACCAGATAACCCGCACCGCCATATAACCCGCAGTCAACTTCAAATTAGTAAAAATCAACGTATAACCCGCGGGTTATACGCCAGAAAATACGGTATTTACCCTCCACTACTTCATACAGTTGTTTCTCCATATTCCATTTAGCATTATTGGTCTATTTACGAAGTGGATATTTAATCCAGCTCTTTTTCGTTTATCTCTTTGGATGTTTATTAATCTTGTTGTTCATCTGAGACCATGCTTGGGTATATAGAGAACCTAACCCACAAAAGCTGGAGGTGATCCAGTGGGAAACAACATGCTGGTAACTAACAAAAATGACAATAGCATCCGGTCATCATCACAGACATGATACCTGTGGAAAACCAAGTAAAGGTGTGAAGTGCTTTAAACTGCACCAGAGAAAAGGTCGTATTATGGAAACTTTGAATAAAGGTACATACCCGCAACTGAAGACGAGCTTCATTNACAACATGCTGGTAACTAAAAAAATGACAATACCATCCGGTCATCAACACAGACATGATTAAATGTTCCTGTGGAAAACCAAGTAAAGGTGTGAAGTGCTTTAAACTGCACCAGAGAAAAGGTCGGATTATGGAAACTTTGAATTAAGGTCCATACCCGCAACTGAAGACGAGCTTCATTACACTTCATAATAACATTCTCTGGAATAAGGAATTGCTGCAGTTGACTGATTTAAAGTTTTCCAAAATAAAAGGAGAAACAGGAGTAACATAAACGGAACGTCTTGCAACTTACAGGACCCAATGGTAGAACAGAATTTAGTTATAGATGTAAGAGCTTTATCATGTCATGAGTCGTAAGCTTTTTCCGAGCTACATTTCAAGAGATACTTCTCCCATTATCAGACTCTTACGATGCGAGAAGTATCTTTCGAAACTTACCTCGAAAAAAGCTTACGACTCATGGTATGATAAAGCTCTTGCATATATGGCTTCCTCTGAGTTCATAAAGTTCAGAATTTTCAAGAGAACTTATTTATTTGTAAATATGTAAATTTTGAATTGGCCTATCCTGTAAAAACATTCGTAAATAATAATAATAATAATAATAATAATAATAATAATAATAATAAAAACAATAATAATAATGATAACAAATATTTTGATAGTGCTTTCTCCAGTTTAGCCCCCACCGCACCCCACCCCACCCCGTTGATCTCAAACCTGTCAACATGACAATAAAATTGTACCTTTCAAAACATTTATGAAATTATCCAAAAAGTAAATGACAAAATGACAAAGCAAAGTTAATGTATTGAAAACTGAAGTAAAGTCATTAGAATAAGCATACGATTCTCTTGACGAAAATCAATTTGTCTTAGTTGATACAGAAAAGCTCCTCTAGATACCTGCCTGGAAGACAACCAGCAACAACACATTAAGCACAATGAACATCTCAATAAAACATTTTGAGGGTTTTCAAGACTATCCTAAATATATATGTATCTCTTTTTCATTTTTTTTTCACCAAAAGTCAGACGCTGAAGTCAAATCCACTTTTATGCTCAGGGATGAGCATAAAGTGGATAAATGTTCTTATTTTGGATTTCATTTTGAACTGAAGGTGTTTATCAACATTGCATGTGTTCTAACAAGCAAATAAGGGTCCCATTTCATAGTCTAGAATTTTATTTCGACTTCAGTCTGAGTACCTGAAAGCACAAGTCTGATCTAGTAATTCTGATCTCACTTTTACCAGTCGCAACAAGCCTAAAAGCAATCCTGAATTTCTCTCTTGGTAATCTTCACATACTATTCTTCTTAACCAAGCAATTATTATTTTCTAATACTATTTTTTTGTCCTACATTAATTGACAGTCAATATTTCTATTAAGATTACTTAATTTGTGTTACTTGGCCAGACAATGTAAATTAGCAGTTACTGAGTGGTTTTAGATTTTTGTTTTAATAGTTGAAAAGTTATGAGTTTTGAAATGATGATCATTGTCATCATCACTATCACTATTTTTATTATTTTAAACTTCGTTGCTCCCTAAATAACAGTAGTTAAGCCATCTCTAAATTTGACACAAACAAAAATATGTAACAACCAAATAACACTGAAGTGGATTAAACCAGCGTCAGTAGCTTTAATGACTCCACCTACTGAGATATTCGCATTGGATGCTTAAGCAAATCAAATGTGCACCCCTAACCTCATGGTATTTTAATCAGTGGTTTCTAGCTTTTTATTATTAGATACCTTACATGATATCCTGTGAGAGGTTCTCTTATATATATATATATATATCAATATGGATATGATCTTCAACTGTGATTATCCATCTGTCAGTCTATCCATCTTATTGGCCCTCATCCTCGAGTGGCTTTCAGCCTTGATGTGTGGTGACTCACTAGTACATAAAAAAACCCAAAAAAACCTATGTATTTTACTGCAGAACGTAATCAGTCAGTGGACTTCAATTATAATCCTGCCTTTTTAATTAACTGTAGAGAACGTTTGGGTTACCGCCAAGAAAATCAGATGATGATGATCCAGTTGCAGAAGGAATTAATCAGTTGAGTCGTGATGTGAAGAAAATAAAGGATCGGATCTATGGACCTTTAACAGATATAACAGGAGTGATTAAAGATAATAAAGTGCAAATAGAAACTTTGAATGAGAGGATAGCAGTAGCAGCACAAACTTTAGAACATATTACTGAGAAGCAAAAAGAAATTCAGCAACAAATTGGCGAACCTGCACTAAAGCAAGGTAATGTACTTTACACAAATTCAGTTAGCAGTAACATTAATCAACGTAAAGATTTAAAAATATAAGGGGATTTCAATTTATAACTAGGTATCTTCTTTGGCCTCTTTTAAAGTGAATGCCAATACTCTTATTTCTACTTACTATTGATTAAAATAAGTACAAATAGGTAAGAAGAATATGTCATAATGCACTTGATGCTCCTTTTCAACTTCTGCAGCATTTTGCACATAGTTATTCCTCTCTTTTACTGTAGATGATATTGAGGATCATATTTCCATCCTGCTGCCCTGATAATACCAACGAAGATAAACATTAGTTGTCATAATAAGCTTTCATGCTTTTTTGTTCTTGATTAATGAAGGCTTTCGTATTTAATTCCTGTCTCTTCCTCCTGTTAGACTTAATTATATACCTGGTCTAACCTTTAATTTTTTTTCAAATTAGGTCACTTCTTTTGTAGAAGCTCATTTTTATCATATTGCGTTAACTTTCATTAACTTTTCAATTGTCATGAAAAATCATACTCACATGGCGATTGCATCTATTTCAGAATCACACTTATCCAAGAAAATTTAAAGTGACCTCAAAATTTTAAGATGCTTTTTATCTCACCAAGGCTTCAACTGCTTGGAGTTTAACTCATAGGTTACTCTGCTTTTAGACCTGACTGAAAAATAGAATTTTGTTTAAAAGGTATTGAAGGCAATGCCTTTTATCCAGTTTTGAAATACAATTTTACCCATTCTATCAATCAAAAAGAAGGAAAGACATTAATATCTAGTTTAAAAAAAGATGTCATCCAAATCAACTTTGCAAGTATAAATTCTAACAATTCAGCCATTGAAATCTGTGAAAAGCATTCAAACAATTCACCTGATAAAGAGTTAATGTTTAGTTTATTATTTGACTGAAATGAGAAGGTTTGAAGAAGATCCAAGTCTTTTGTAGAATGATTTAAATAGACTTTAAATATTGAATTATGGTATTTAAAAAGTTGTTTTGTTGTGTAAGGTTATCATTAAAAATTTACTTTAGGTAAGGAATATTACATTTTATAAGGAAATCTTAAAAGAGTAAGGTATCATACTTGAGAAAAATCCTTAAAATATCAGTTATTTCTAATATTTTGTAAATATTAGGTAAGGTTCAACGTGGTAAAAACCTCTATCAATAATTAATAAAGAATTGCTGCTACAACTGTTACTAAAAGCAATAGGAAAAACACACTAATAATAGCAATAATGATATTTTGACTGTATTAAGAGACTAGGAAAACACAAGGTAATCCAGGTATGACAAGATAGATTATTAATAAGAAATAAGACTTTGTTCCTCACAGTTGAATTTAGGAGTGTAAAGAAATATATGAAGTCGCAGAGAATGTGAGAAACTTTCTACAAAGAAGAAGTATAGATCAATAAAAGCTTGGTGCTGACGTGAAGAATGGGATAGTTCATGGAGATGGTATATCACCATTGCTGTTTGTATTGAGTATGATTCCAATGCCGTTAGTTGGTAAGAAAGTTAATGCATTTTATGAATGTGGCAAGAAAAAATATAAGCTAAATCATCTTTTATTGATGGATGATGTTCGGCAAGACTGTTTGGCAAGCGCGAGAAACAAATAGATTCACTTGTAAGTATGGTTTACATTTGGAGCTTATTAATTCAAACAGCTTAAGGAAAAGCATAATATATATATATAATATATGGTACATTTGATTCGGTTAACCGTATTAGAGTGCTCGATACATAAATGCAGAGCGTAATAAAAGAGATATAATAAGTTGGAAAGAATCAAAAAACTAATGGATAGACTATGGACTAATGGAAATGGATAGTGTAGTTTTTTTATTCTTTCCAACTTATTATATCTCTTTTATATATAATATATATATGTATATATAATATATATAAGTATATGTATTAGTGGTGATATAAACCGTATAGTCACAATACTTGCTTGCGTTTTTGCAAGTTACTAACAAAAAATATTGGTGCCGAAGACCACTTTTTCAAGCTTTGGCCATAGCTATTTTAAAGGCTTTGTTCTTTCTGTTTATTTTATTGACATATATAGCATCAGTAACGCCTGCTCTTTTAAGGTAATTCGCTACTTGATCCTTCTGGGAAATAATTATTCTAATCAATAAAGTACAGTAATATATGGTCCCATGGGGCTGCGTGTGTGGTTCATAGTAAACGTCAGACGAAAAGGTATTGAAAAAATTACAGCTCTTTTACTTCACAGAAACGGTATGATATGTTTTCCTCTCTTTCTGTTAAAAAAAAATAGAAAATGGAAAATCTATCAGAAATGAATTCCAAAGAACCTATACGGCTTTCCTGGATATAAGTGGCCTCAACAAGAAGATTTTTGCCATTCTATCAACTATTTTATCTTACATAATTTTTATCTAATCTAAATACCGGTTTTAACATATTACAGATATCGTGTAAGTGCTATTAATGGTGTGTGTTGTATTGTTATCTTTGTCATTCTTTAGTAATATATAAAGATATGTATATATATATAGACATACATTTCTAATATACTAAAAAGACTAAAGCTTTGTAATTTGTGTTGTAGCTGGTGAGAAATTTGTTGGTATCTTTCGAAAATATTCCGTCTCCAATAAAAGCAGTAGAGTTTTAGGTAAGTAACCTGTAAAACAAAGAAAAAGCATATTTGTATATCTTTTCAAAAATTATTTTTAATTACCTTTGAAGTGATAATCTCGAGGAATGACAACATTAGCAATGTTAATCTGTAGGATTTTATGAGTTTTTCTATCTATTTCTTTTGCTTAGAAGTTTGTTTTATTATTATTTCAATTATATTTTGTAATTGAAAAGTTGTTCAGCTTAAAGACTGGTATTATCTTTCTTGACGAATTGTTTTCGATCAGTTAAACCCAACTTCATCTCTAAGTAATAACATTGACTGCAGGAATAGTAAAGGTGCTCTAGTATTATAACTGAATTCAAATCCTCATTCTTCTTTACTTTTTCTATTTTTCTTTAGGCACATCCTTTTTTTGTGTACATTATGGGTATTTTTCTTGCTTTACTTTTAAGAAAATGTTAAGCACACTTAACATCAAACCTGTTATTATTACTATTATAATTATTTAAATGTCTCACAGCATTGATGTTATTTGCCGGTTAATTGCTGGACATCAGGTTAAGTCCCTTGGCTTTAAGTATCCAGTACCTTTCTAGTAATCTTTGCAGTTCCTAACAGGCAAACTTTCTGTAAAAGTTCTATGCTACATTCTATTTCAATCTTCTTCAAACACATTTCAAATTTCTTTTCAATTGTGTCCAGAGCTCCTATAATTAATGGTACAAAAATAACCTATTATTTCTATTATTTTAGCTATTTTTCTTAAATAGGTACTTTTGTTTGAGTACTTCATAGCACCGGGTTATTACCTATAACCTAAGGTACCAAGGCGTTCGTGCATGTATGCTTCCTTGACGTTTCTCCTTTTTTTATGTTTGAAGATATTAAGATGTGTATAAGAAATTGTAAAAAAGGTAAAAGTACAAAATAATACAAAAATATAACAAAAATGGCACAAAATTATCAGGTAAAAATATTTAAATTTTGAATACAAATTGAGGTAAAAAAAATCATTATACAGTATATGATTTATAAGAGTCATTGATCTTCTATCAGATTGAAAGAGTTCCTCTAAGGATATGGGCAGTACTATTCAACACTATTTTTTGTATTTCGGTGAGTAAATTTTCCTGGGATATCGTTTACATATTTCTGCTTTCCTTTTTTAATCATGCCAAGTTCCCCAGCTATGACTCGAATTGTTTTTGTTTTCATTTACCACATCCTCTACACTTCAATTCCAAGGTATTTGTTTTTCCTGACCTCTTCAAATTCTTTTGCAGATAGGTTATTGTCAGTTCGTGTACTCATATCAATCATTTTGCACATCTTACTCAGTTTGTCCTTGATAATAATGTCTGGCGCATTAGCTTGTGTGGTTCTGTCAGTTCTTATCGGAAAGTCACATCGAATAGTCACGTTTGGCTTATCAAAAACAGGTCAAGATTTATGCCCATACCACTTGTCCGTTGTTTCGATGTTATAGTGGTTACAGATTTTCCAGTGTATATATTGACCGAAACGATTGTGTCTGTTGGTATACTCATTTGGCGCAAGGGTGGAACAGCTTGAAATGAGATGGTCAATGGTTTCAGTATTTTTGTTACAGAACCTACATTTCTCGTCTGCATCATTATAAATCACATTCGCCTGATAATTCCTCGTAAAATGTGCTTGTTCTTGAGCAGGGACAATAAACCCTTCCGTCTCTGCCTTCAGACTAGCACTTCTCAGCCACTGATAGGTGTCTTCTCAATCAACATCAGCTTTTTGCCTTCGAAGTACGTATTGACCATGCAATGGCTTTGACTTTGAGGCATTGTCGACAACCTTCTTTCCCTTTTCTCTTGCTAATCTTTTCAATTTGCGGGCATTCTCAGTATTCTTCAATTCTCCTTCCACCTCAATTTCCAAATCAAGTCTAGCTCTCACGCAAACCGTTTTGCTTCCTTGACAACACAATGCGAACCTTTGTGATTCTCATGGCTAAACACGAACTTCAATATCCAATCTTCCAATAGATCGAAATATCGCAAAAGGCCAATTGTGGACGTCCTGTAAGAAAATTCGAGTTGTGTCAACCTTCTTCCATCAGATTTTCTGGGGAGGTAAAGACGTTTAGCATCGGCTTTATGGTAGTGCATGTTATAAATTGTCAGTAATTTCCTAATCTTAGTATCTAATCTTTTTATTTCAGTATGGTTCCAATCTATGATATTGAAGTTGTATGTGATGATAGGGGTAGCTAATGTATTGTATGCCGTGACTTGGTTTTTGGAGTTTAGCTCGGTCTTGAAAATCAATAGAGTCTTTCTTAACAGCTCTTTTTTAAGTTTTTCTTTCATTGAAGCATGTTGAATTCCATTGGAATCGACGATCTTTAATCATTGTTTCCTCATCAAGTCTAACATTGTTATTCATCACCAGTTTGCCTTTTATAAAATTAGCTTTGGCGCACTTACTCAACCCAAACTCCATACCGATATCATCACTGAAACCTTTCACTATCCTCACCAATCCTCCAAGTTCGTTATCATCTTTTGCGTACAATTTCAAATCATCCATGAAAAGCCAATGGGGTATTTTTTTAGACTCTATTTTATATCCGATTCTGGAAGAGTTCAGTTTACGTGATAGAGGTATTAGCGAGATGAAGGAGAGTAGTGGAGATAGCGAGTCTCCCTGGAAGATACCTCTGTTAATATTGATGTATCACTAGTCAATGTACCATTTTCATGCGTAAGAAGTAAGCATGTCTCCCAATTTTTCATATTGTTATTTTAATTCAGCAATTAATCCTTGCACTGGTACGATCCGTGTCTGCATCCTTTCTGTTCGAGAGGAAAAGGGCTCTTTCGCTCCATGTGTATATAAATTCTGTCTGTCATGACTGATGTTAAAAGTTTGTATGTTGTGGACAGACATGTAATTGGCCGGTGATTTTTGGCATCGTTCATTTCATCATTCTTGGCCAGCAAATATGTTATTCCTTTGCAATTCGGGTTTTTTTCAGGTTTATGCATAAGTTCATTCGGTAAGGTTGCGAGTTTTGCATTGGGCGAAGATAGAATATTCAACCAAAAGTTCGGAACTTTATCAATTTCAGGTGACTTCCATTTTGGGGATTTGGCAAATGCTGCTCTCAATTCCGTTACAGTGACATTTTTCCATTCTTGCTTGTTCATGTTCTCATTCTCATTCTCAGTATTCCCTATCCAGTTCGCTTTTCCATTAAAGTTTTTCTATTATTATTATTATTATTATTATTATTATTATTATTATTATAATTATTATTATAGCCAGGGTCCAACAGCTTTCTTTCACATTTCACATATCAATTACCTTTCGGAGGATTCTAGCTGTTCCCAACAAGACAGAGTTTCGAACTAGTGCAATATTTACATGGATCCCTAGTTTCTCGATCCAATCTTCAAAGTTCTTAGAAATACTACCCAGTAAACGAAGGACTTGAACAGGGAAACCGTGAACCTTTTTCATACCTCAAATTCTTCCAAGCTCTAATTTCAAGTAGTGATATCTCTTTATTTCATCCTTTTCTTTTTCAAAGACCCTACTATCGAAGGGGCATGCGATATCAATGAGAGTGTGGTGTTTTTCTTCTTGTTTACAACAACAGTATCCGGCCACCTTGCCTTTATGTCATTATCATATTGTATATTCATAATCCAAAGAATTTTCCATGCATTGTTCTCAACAGATTCTTCTAGAAGATGATCGTACCACTTTTGTTGTCTTTCTAAACCATTTTTCTAGCAAAATTTTTAATGTATCAATTTCGCCATTATCATGACGTCTCTTATATTCTCGCTAAGTTAGTGTGGTGCATTCACTAATTATATGTCCGACTGATTGTTATTATTGTTATTATTATTATTATTATTATTATCGTTAAAATCTGTTTTCATCACAGGCAGATGTTATACCGAGTATTTGTAAGAGAGCCGGTTACAACAAGTAACCAAAGGTCTCTCACATTCTTTCCCTAATTCAGTACTCCAGTACTTTTCTTAAAATTCTTGCTGTTCCTAATAGTGTAGTTTTTTGGGTCAGTGTTGTATCTATCTGTATTCCTAGTTTCTCTATGTACTTTTCAAAGTTCTTGGTTACGCTTCCGAGGGCCCCTAAGACTATTGGAATCACTACAACCTTCTTAAGACTCCAAAGTCTTTGAATTTCTCTCTTCAAGTCCTGGTATTTTTCAATCTTTTCTTGTTCTTTTTCCTGGATCCTTTTGTCCCCTGGTATTGCAACATCAACAATAACTGCAGTTTTTGTATTTTTATCCACAATGACTAAATCTGGCCTCCTTGCTTCAATAATATTGTCACACTGAATATTCATGTCCCACAAAAGCTTATGACTGTCATCCTCTATCACTGCCTGAGGGGTGTGTTCATACCATTTTTCAGTTCTATCGAAATTCAGTTTGCCACAAAGCTTCCAGTGTATTACTTTTGCAACATTGTCATGGCGTCGTTTGTACTCCTTTTGAGCCAGCTTTTTACACTCACTCACCAGGTGGCCTATTGTCTCTCCTCTTTCCCCGCACATTCTACAATTAGGGGAATCTGCAGTCTTATCAATATGGAACTTGATGTAATTTGTCCTAATAGCTTGCTCTTGAGCTGCAAATATCAACGCCTCCGTTGTTGCCTTCAAATCAGATGCTACTACCCAACTCCAAGTTTTTTCCTTATCAGTAGACTCATTTTGATCTCTAATGAATTGTCCGTACATCTGTTTACCACACCAGTTGTCTTTTCTTTTCTCTGCAATTGACTTTTTAAAGTCATCTTTATCAACAGAGGTTTCATGCTCAACAATGCCAACATATTTCACTGCTTGTAGCAGTGAATTATTATTATTATTATTATTATTATTATTATTGTTGTTGTTATTGTTATAACATCATTTTCATAGTAAAACTGATAATGCATTGTACACTTTCAGGTTACATCTAGTACCTTGAGAAATTGTGCAAGTTGTCTCTGCAGAAAGCATAAATAGGTCTCCCTGCTATTTAGTCTCTTATGACCAGTATTTTTCTACAGCCTCGCATTTATGGCTTGGATTGCATTTCCAGCATTCAGTCTCGATTTTAGTATTTTTCTCACTCTTCTAGCATATTCTTTTTTTAACTTTCCTTTCACTTTCTTGTCCTTTATATCATCAAATTAAAGAATTCCTAAATACTTTTACCCTTCTTTGTCACCTTATCTTTGTGCCGTCAGGCAATTCAATTTCTTCACTCATTAAAAATTTGCCTCTCTTTATCTGTATTATTGCTCACTATTTGATCTCAAAGCTCATTCCTATGACTTTATCGAACACCCTGACTGTTTGGGTGAGAGTATCTAACTCCTGTCAATCTTTTGCATAGAGTTCCACGTCATCCATGAAAAATAAATGATTCACTTTTTGGTCCGTTCATTGTAAAATGATAGTCATCCTTCATATCATTAAGCGGTTTCGACAGTGAAATCAATGATAAGACGAATAAGATAGGTTACAAACTATCAGCTTGGAAAATGCCTCTTTTGATGTTCACTTCTCCTAATCTTATTCCTGCTGCCGTCAGTTCTGTCCTCCAATATTTCATGCATTCGCGAAGTAATTCAACCTATTTGGCGAGATCCTATACAATTTCAGCCATTCCAACAGCAGGAATGTGGCACCATATCAAACGATTTTCTGTAATCTATACATGCAAGGCATCAATTAGTCAATCTCTTCTTACAGCTTTTAAATATCACCTATCTATGAGAAAGTGGTCTTTGGTACCCCGAATATTCTTTTTGTTTCGTACCCCGAATATTCTTTTTTACTTCTCCCATCGTCAGGCTGACGATGGGAGAAGTATCTCTCGAAACGTAGCTCAGAAAAAGCTTACGACTCATGACATGATAAAGCTCTTACATCTTTGGCTTTCTCTGAGTCCATAAAGTTCAGAATTTTCAATATATTTTTGTGTTACTCGTTGTTTAAAACAGAAATGTATTGGCTTAAAATTTATAAAAGCTGTATTTTAGTTTTAGTATTGTTATCCTTATTAATATTATTATTATATTCAAAAATTGGAGCCAACGAAGAGTTATAATTTTATATAATTATATAAAATTACATAATTAATTAAATATTATTATTATTATATATCTTGTGTATTGATGCAGCTATATCCCTGTTGGCATATTTTTATCGTATTTCTCTTATTTTTCATAATACAGGTGGCATGAAACGATCTGCATCATATACTAGAGAATATCAACGTGGTTTTTATCAGCAAAACCCAGAAACAGCATCACTACCGCCAAATGGATATTCTTCCCGAGTTTTAAATAAAGAGTAAAAATAATGAGGATAAACAAAGAAAACAGTCGGTAATATAGTTATAAATATTGTATTGTTTATATTGTATATATTGTTTTTGTTTATATTTTTTATATTGTTTATATTGTTTATATTGTTTATATTGTTTATATTGTTTATATTGTTTATATTGTTTATATTGTTTATATTGTTTATATTGTTTATATTGTTTATATTGTTTATATTGTTTATATTGTTTATATTGTTTATATTGTTTATATTGTTTATATTGTTTATATTGTTTATATTGTTTATAAACGTTTTAGCGTGTTAAATCAAAATAGTTCAACCATTAACTTGATTTGTAAAAACAATCTATTTTATCTTTTAGATATAAAAAATGTTATGATTATGAACAAAAACGAAAGTATAGTCAACAACAAATATTGACGTTCTCTATTATGTTCAAATTATTGGGGTTTTTTAATAAAGAAATATTCTATGTTTACTTTTCTTGCATCTGGCAATAAAAATTACCTTCTTTGATCAATGAAACAAAAAGATACTAAATATGAGATAAGGAATGAAGAATATCAAAAAAATTAAATATGTGCGGCATAACGATAAAGTGTTTATGCCATGCACACATTTTTACAATTTCGTTTAAAAGAGGCGTGACAAGCTGAAGTATTCTCTGTTGCCCTTCTAAACATTTTTAATTGGTAAGATAGTTCAAAACATCAATTGAAGACGCAGCTGAAGGTTTTTATTTCGATATCTGTAAGCTACTTATTTGCTTAAATTCTGCATGTCAAAGTATTTATTCAGCTGATTCCACAGTATTGTTCGCTCATAGTGCGGTATTCTTGTTCAATGTCCTAATAATTTTAACGATTCTCTAGCTGTTTGCTTCGTGAGGTATGAAGATTGGACTTGTTCATTTGAGGAGAAGTCATGATACTGGAAAATATACCATATTCATTTACATTTTTATGAAATGTGTTAAAAAATACTGAAGATTTTTCTAAAATTTCATTAAAGGGTTAATACATATGTTCTTTCTATTTTGTAGTGAAGTGGGAATGTGCCAAACCTTAAGGACTTCATAAATTTGAAATTGATGTCCTCGTCTGCAGTTAATTCTGAGCAGATTCCAAACAGATCCGGTTGCGTCTTTATTTATTTGGTCAATGTATAACAAGATGTTCTTTGAAGGTGATAAACAAACGCCATATCTTTGTGTATTGGAGCCTCTAAGTAACCATACAATCATGGAAACGAATGTGAGCAGAAATACAGCAACAGAAAACAATAATATTGTTTATTATAATTATCATATTATTATTATAATGAAAAGACAGAAAATGTAAGAAGATTCATACTCATGTAAACCCCATGTAATTATATTGACCGTAGTATCCAAACACAAATTCAACATAACGTATCATCTCGCTCTTATATCAAAACCTTTAACATTTATAAGCAAAAACAGATTATGAAATTACGAATCTATCAAATGTTCAAGATTTAGTAAAATTATTGGTATTGATATTAGTCGTATACTTACATAAAAGAGATGGTTTAATATGAAAAAGGGCTTATTACTCTTTTTCAACAATTAGATTGAGCCATATGAACAAAGCATATATTGAAAATTCAAGTTTCATCTTTATTTGTCACTTAAAACTTCGCTAAATCTTTCAAGATATGATTACTATAATTTAAGCTGAAAGACGGAGGGGAAAATAGCAGATGACTTGAAATCTAGATAAAAAAATCAGAACAAAAAAAACATGTTATAACTATCTTTGTATAATTTAGTATTTTATATCATATTTACCAAATGAAAGGTAGTCCTTATCGAAATATAGTGTTTTGGAAAGGATATTAATGGGTTTGTGATAAGAAGTAGTAACTTTTGCTTAAAGCAAGCCGCCCATCGATAAAAGATGCAGGGTTAATTACTGATTTCCATCATTCTTTAACATTTAATTAACGTTCCTTGTAGATGGCTGCATAAACCACAACAATACCCTGGTACCTTGTCTCGGCTAGCATGCAAAACTACGTGAGTTAACATGTTGATGATAAGGTGTGACACTTTCTTAGTATGTGGAGTCTTGAAATGGACAATGAGGGGGAAATTGGTCAGACGAGATGAAAAACGGCTCATTGTGCAAGAAAACTGGAAGGGTGTAAGCTATACTGTAGCTGTTATTGCTGTGATGTAGGAAATGGATTGTTTCTTTCATTTTTCTTGTTGTCGTGTTGGTGTTTTTTCTATAGTCTTTTTACTTTCCCAATCAAAGGTGTGATCTTGAATCAAGCAGTGTTCCGCAATTTCATGATTCTCGGTGTCACCTTTTCAAACAACTCTCTTGTGCTCTTTTTTTCCAGAACCCAAGGGGAAAAGAGCCATCCATCTCCATTTTCATTGGTCTCTTCACCAAGTATCTATCTTCCATTCGTCAGACATGTTCATACGATTTCATGCTCCCACTTTTTATCTTGACTGCTATTTTCTCCATGCCTGGGTCTTACCTGATGTCTTCGTTCCTCTTACTGCCTCTTCATATTACCATTCGTATCGCTGCTTTCTCCAACAGCCCCTTTTCCTTTCTTTCTGATGGTCCACAACTTATAACTACTTGTTAAAATATGTTTCACAAATGTCTTATAGTTTTCACTTGGAAGTATCTCAGCATCGTCTGATATCTAATCATAAAACTTAGCTCCTTTCATTTTTTCATGCTGATAATGTTCTTGTTCAGAATACCTTTTCTTGTCCGTTTTTCTAACCACGAAAAGGCTCCAAGATGTTTGAATTAATGAACGTACAGCAGTTTGATGATATTGGTGTCTATGATGTCCACCTTACCCTTTTCTCTGTTGTTTGTCAGCACTTCTGTGTTTAATTTAGGGCCCTGGTATTCCAAACCTCTTTGCAAACTTGACTACATGTCTGCAGCTACTGTTTACACTGTGTCATGCAGATCAAATCGTCCGCAAATAACAATTTTTATGGAACTACATCTTTAAGGCTGCCGCTTTTTGTGTGCATCAAGAAAATGAAAAGAAATGAACTCAATTCCGACCCCTAGTATAGGTCTATCCGGCTGTTATAGGACTCTGCTATTTCGAATTCTCTCAACCATTCTTTGATTTGCCGTATGCTCCGCTAATCAAACTGATCAACTGCCCTGGAAGTTTTCTTTTTTTAAAGCACCAGAATATTACTTACCTTAGGGTGCGCTCATAGTCCATTACCTTTTCTATACAAGCATATTTATTATATATCCTGTATATAAAGCGCTAATGTTTGTCTGTCAGTCTGTCTGTGTGTCTGTGTCTGTGTGTCTGTGTGCTCAGGGTTGGCGTCCAAACGGGTGGACCAATCGCAGTCAAACTTGGCACGAACATGGAGGAGCATCCGGGAAGTGACTTAGGCCTACCGAAAGTGACGTCACTAAGCCGAAAGTGACGTTATAGGGTCAAATATGCATTTTGAAGACACTTAGCTGACTATAAGAGGCACAGTATTTGTCCGATCGACACCAAACGTGGACGAAACCTTGATGTGAACAACGAGGAGAAAATAGGAGCACAGTAAGTGACGTCATGAAACAGGAAGTGGCCTTTCTAGACAAGAAATAAAGCCGTTTCAGGCCCCAGAGACCTCCGATTGCAGAGAAACTAAAGGCTATAGCTCAGCCTAACAGACATCGAAAGGACCAAAACAGAACAGGAAGTGACCTCATTTAACAGGAAGTAACCCGCTAAGCAGGAAGTAAGACAGTTTTGGGCATTAGGAAGCTCCGATTGCAGTGGAACGTGGTGGGAGGCCATAGGGCTGCCCCAAGAAACACAATGAGAGGACTGAAATAGAACCAGACGTAACCTTACCAAACCGAAAGTAGAGCTGTTTCTGGAGGCTATACCTCAGCCTTATAGACATTGGAAGGTCTAAAAACAGAACCGGAGGTGACTTCGCCTAACAGGAAGTGACCCGCCAAACAGGAAGTATAGCAGTTTGGGGCACTAAGAACACCGGAGAGAAAATGGGGGCACAGGAAATGGCTTTTCTGGACAGGAAATAGAGCTGTTTCCAGCCCTAGAGACACCCCGATTGCGGGATGCTATAGCTCAACGAAAAGGAAGTGCCCTTGTAAAGCTGGACGTTGGTCTGTTTTAAAATTACAAAGCTCCGATTTCGGCAAAACATGATAAAAGACTACAGGGATGGCTAATGAACACAACGAGAGGATTGAAAAGGAACCGAAAAAAAGTTATCCAAACGTCGGGACAAAAACAAATACAAGGGAACACACGGGCGAAGCCTGGTACTCTACGCACGCGTGAGTGTATGCTTCAAAGCTTTATTACTCTACTCCATAACATTCGCTATTCACAGCATTGTATTTCTTATTATTAAGGAACACTTACTTTGCGTATGTGATTTTGTTTTATGTATGTAGTGCGATATAGATGATGGAATTTTTGTACAGATGTATATTTTTTAACTGTTTTTAAACTTTTTCTTTTATTGCTTTTAGACCTGAAGATGGATTTAAAAAAATCCGAAATATATTGTCAGATAAATATATGCTCATTGTTGGTTCATTTATTTGAAACAAATTTTGATATGCCACAATGTTTTTATCATCAATGTCTTTATGCTTTTGCCATTTATCTGACACAGTGATACTTTTCTACCAAAATCTAAATGCAAAGATTGGTAAGAAAACTATGGTTCATTGCGAGGCTTAATGTTATATCAATTAGTACCTTCATGTCAAATAGGTCATTTCAATTAAACAATATCTACTCAAGAATCTCGGGGAGTGCACGGAAACATTTGTTTTCCTCCTTTACTTAGGTTTCAAAAAGAAACCCTTCTCGGGAGTTAGATGCAGACTTCAATTCACAACTTAATCAAAACATGAAAAGTTATGGACAAGACAAGGTTGTGGCAAGACGCTTAGTAGAGCGCATGCATCTTTGAATGCCATGAATTTACAAGATAAAATACCACAGAAACATTCAGCCTATAAATGTCACACATATTTTATATCTGATCGAAACATTGGCTGACATCTCGATTGGATCTACATATAATATGTACATATAATCATAATAATTACTATCACATCATATTGCTGCAAAAATTAATTCCTTTTCTCTTTCAGGTCACGATGCCATGACAATTAGCGTGTCTCTAAATCAACTCAGTAGATCAAGACCAGTGATAAAAAAGGTCTTGCAAATACCAGTTTAAACGTTGTTTCAGTCTAAGGAGAGGGCAATATCTTGAAAATCAATCTAACTAAACACACTAAGTCTTAAACAATACTTTGAGTTTCTTTGCACACCAAGTAGACACTGCAGACTATTAAAACCAAACGGGTATCAATCAATCANGATGGAATTTTGTACAGATGTATATTTTTTAACTGTTTTTAAACTTTTTCTTTTATTGCTTTTAGACCTGAAGATGGATTTAAAAAAATCCGAAATATATTGTCAGATAAATATATGCTCATTGTTGGTTCATTTATTTGAAACAAATTTTGATATGCCACAATGTTTTTATCATCAATGTCTTTATGCTTTTGCCATTTATCTGACACAGTGATACTTTTCTACCAAAATCTTAATGCAAAGATTGGTAAGAAAACTATGGTTCATTGCGAGGCTTAATGTTATATCAATTAGTACCTTCATGTCAAATAGGTCATTTCAATTAAACAATATCTACTCAAGAATCTCGGGGAGTGCACGGAAACATTTCTTTTCCTCCTTTACTTAGGTTTCAAAAAGAAACCCTTCTCGGGAGTTAGATGCAGACTTCAATTCACAACTTAATCAAAACATGAAAAGTTATGGACAAGACAAGGTTGTGGCAAGACGCTTAGTAGAGCGCATGCATCTTTGAATGCCATGAATTTACAAGATAAAATACCACAGAAACATTCAGCCTATAAATGTCACACATATTTTATATCTGATCGAAACATTGGCTGACATCTCGATTGGATCTACATATAATATGTACATATAATCATAATAATTACTATCACATCATATTGCTGCAAAAATTAATTCCTTTTCTCTTTCAGGTCACGATGCCATGACAATTAGCGTGTCTCTAAATCAACTCAGTAGATCAAGACCAGTGATAAAAAAGGTCTTGCAAATACCAGTTTAAACGTTGTTTCAGTCTAAGGAGAGGGCAATATCTTGAAAATCAATCTAACTAAACACACTAAGTCTTAAACAATACTTTGAGTTTCTTTGCACACCAAGTAGACACTGCAGACTATTAAAACCAAACGGGTATCAATCAATCAATCTGGGTGCCGTGCCAGAACTATTGCGTAGGCGGCAATTATAACAGCCTTCTCTTGGCGGTTCTTCAGACCCTGAGTGAGCACAGTGGGTCTCCAACGAGTTGCACTTTCTAATCATGCCCAGTACGTAGTTCGTTGTCTTCCCCTTGACCTTTTTCCTTCCATACGACCAGTCAGCACAACCTCTTCAAGCCTTTCCTTCCTCATCACAAGCCCTACAGAATGCATCTGCCTGTTTACGATCGTCTGTAATAAACATCTATTAGTCCATGCCTTACGCAGAACATCCACATTGGTTATCCTGTCTGTCCATGATAGCCTCAACATTCTCCTCAGAAACCACATTTCCACTGCTCTAATCTTTTTTTAGTAATAGTCCAACTCTCGCAACCATATAATAGAGTTGACCACACATAGCATTTACGTACCCTAATTCTAGTTTTGATTCTCACACTATTTGACCATAGAACCTTCTCCAACTTTTTGAAGTTTGTTTATGCAATGCCAATTTCTCTCTTTATTTCCACCTGTGATCTAGTGTCTGCTGAAACCAAACTATCCAAATGAACAAATTGTTCAATTTTCTCCACTTCTTGGCCCTTAATCAGGATCTTACATCTCGTCTCCTTCTTTTTTGAAAATACCATCACAAATGACGTCTTTCTGTTTATCTCCAAACCTTTCTTTTCGCTTTCTTCTACCACTGAATCCACAATGGTTTGTAGTTTTTCTTCACTGTCTGCTATCAACGCTGTTTCATCTGCATATCTAATGTTGTTAAAATTTATTTCACCAATACATATTCCGTTCATGTCTTTAATGTTTCGCATAATAATTTCCGTGTAAAGTGAGAACAGGTCAGGAGATTGTATACAACCCTGTCTCACTCCCCATCTTATTTCGACATACTCACTAACTTCGCCATTGAGTCTCACAGTTGCCTTTTGTTCCTAGTACAAGTTTTTCAACAGCTCAATATGCTATCCATCCAGAACTAATGCTTCTAGTATTTCAAACAAAGGCTTATGTCTAACTCGATCAAAGGCTTTCACATAGTCAATGAAACAAACATGTACTTCTTTTTGCATACTAACCGCTTTCTCTGTTAATATTTTCAGTACGAAGATGACATTTCGTGTACCCTTATCGGCTGTGAAACCATACTGTTCTTCTGCCACCTCTCCAACTGTTCGACCCCCGCAGCCTATCTAGAAAAACTCTAACAATCAGCTTTGTTAGTTTGCTCATAAAGCTGATTGTTCTGAAAAACTCACATTTCGTAGACCCCGTTTTCTTGAGAAGAGTGATAAAGATAGATCTGTACATCATCTCTGGAAAATGACCTTCCTCATAGATTTTATTTGCTAATGTTGTTATTTGCCAATTCCAAACTCTTCTAGTGCCAAGATTGTTTCTGGCACAATCCCATCAGGACCTCCAGCTTTATCTCTTTTCATGTTCTTTATAGCTTTTTCTATTTCCACTTTTAAAATCGGGTTGCCTCCTTGTTTCTTGGAAATATTTATTTCTCCTCTTATCAGCAAGCAACTCTTGTATATACTCTTTCCATCGATTTAACATTTCCTCTTGATTAACCAAAATACTTCCATCCTTTGATTCATTGCAGCTGGGTGTAACACTCTTTTTACTTGATATTACCCGTCGCACCATCTCATGCAACTTTTATGGGTTGGTCTTCTTCATTCGTTCTAGCTCTTCGCACTGTTTCATATACATACACTCCTTTGCTTGCCGATTTTATACGCACCTCCTTGTTTAACCTGTCATATTTTTCTGACCATCTCTTTACTGTTCTACGCTTTTCCATTAGTTCTAAAATCTCGTCCGTCGTATATCCCTGCTTCTTCCTTTGTGTTACAGGAGGTATGATTTCTTCAGTAGCTTTACTAATTGCCGAACAAATTTGTTCATAGTCATCTGCTGCTCTGTCGTTCTCCTTATCATTTTTCATGTAAAGTTTAACCTTTTGTTGAAAAGCCATTTTTACATCATTGGATTTCAGTTGGTCTAGGTCACCGTTCTTTGGTCTTTTCAGTTTCTTCAATTTTAGCTTGATAGAAGCAACTAATACAGAATGATCACTTGCAATCTGCACCTGGATAGCGCTTTGCTTGTGTGGCAGCATTTTTGAATCTCTTATTGATTGTTATGAAATCAATCTGGTACCTTGAGCAATCATTTGGCTTCTTCATGTCCATAGACGTCTGGGATGGTGTTGAAAGTACTTATTAGTGATCACCTGGTTATTTCCTTCACACCATTGTACCCAAGGATTTCCACGATCATTTCATTTGCCCAGTCCATGTGGTCCTACAACATTTGAATGATTACCTTCACCAACTTTAGCACTTAGGTCACCCATGACAAACACAATCTCTTGAGATTTGCATTCTGCCATAGATTTATCCAGATCTGCATAAAAGTTATCAATGTCATTCTCATTGCTATTGGATGTTGGCGTATATACTTGAATGATAGTAGTGTTAAATGGGCTTCCTTTCAATTTAACCACAATTATTCGATCGCAAACAGCCCGGTAGTCAAGTAGACAATCTGCTATGTTTGGTTCTAGTAGGATTTCAACATCATGAATATGCTATTTATCTGGTCCTGAGTGTAAGAATATGGTGGTGTTCTTTAAATTGATTNCACTTAGGTCACCCATGACAAACACAATCTCTTGAGATTTGCATTCTGCCATAGATTTATCCAGATCTGCATAAAAGTTATCAATGTCATTCTCATTGCTATTGGATGTTGGCGTATATACTTGAATGATAGTAGTGTTAAATGGGCTTCCTTTCAATTTAACCACAATTATTCGATCGCAAACAGCCCGGTAGTCAAGTAGACAATCTGCTATGTTTGGTTCTAGTAGGATTTCAACATCATGAATATGCTATTTATCTGGTCCTGAGTGTAAGAATATGGTGGTGTTCTTTAAATTGATTTTTCCTGATTCTAACCATCTGACTTCATTCAATCCTATTATGTCAATCTTTACTCTCGCTATTTCTCTCACAACGTTTTCCAACTTCCCTGCTTGATGTAGTGTCCTGATATTCCATGTAGCTATGCGTTAACAAGCAGTAGCATGATGACGATCTGGGCTTCCCTGCGTGTTCAGCAAACCCCTACCGGGCGCGACAGTGGATACTTGATCCATAATCCCCTTTACATCGTTGTTGTATGCATTATTGTTTGTTTTTGTCATGGCTGTATACGAAGGGAAAAAAAATCCTCAGTAGTGGCCCAAAGATCTTTCTGCAGGATGTTTTTATTGAGGCACCATCTCTAGCTAGCTGAACGTTGACTCCAAAGAGTACATCCGCCCTTTGACAGGTCTTGTTTTTATTCCTACTAGCTACCCTCTTCACCAGATTTGAAACTGGTGGGAGAGCCGGTTTAGTCACCGACCACTCGACCATGCAACAGGTTGTACTGGATTACATGTTACCAGTAGTAGGGCAAGAACTGGGCTGACCTGACATCTCATACGGGTATGGTAGATTATTATTGGATTCTAGAGACTGAAGGTCAAGTGGAATATTTAGTCCAAGCATCTACTTTCATTTCGTAATAAATCTCTTTTTCTCAACAGCTTTGACATGTCAAAATTGAATCATACACTTGCAATATCCCAAGCTCTAACTAAATTGTTTTGCTTCTTGAAAAAATCATGTTTAGGTTTCTATATTAAAAAGGTAATATACCTCTTACAAAAATATCCTTCTACCTTCCTTCAGACCATCGAGGATTTAGGCGCGATATATTTCATGTCAAAACAAAGGACGCTGGTACAAAATAACCTTGGAGAGATCTACAAACGTTCAAAAAAATTGACCATACATGGCAAAGTATTGGTTTACTCAGCATATCAATGGTAAGTGGAGAAGCTCCTGGCCCTACTGATAGCAGAAAGTATATAAACAGTCCCCTTTTATTTACAAAAAAACTAATTAAGGTTTTCCTCCCAGAATTTTCTATTAAACTCTCACTGGAAAAACATCCCCACCAGCAAGAGCTGACACAGCAAACCAAAACTTATGAGAAACTACTCTCATAAACATTTCCACAGGCCAAGGAAATGACACTTCTTCTAGAAGTCTTTATATCATCCTCCCACTGGCGTAAATCCTGTATTAATAAGGCATAAGAAAAGCATTACTGAGAAACAGCAATTGGAACTATTTAGAAACAATTGGAATTATTGGCACAAATTCTTTTCCAATTTAAGAAAACTGTTAGACCACATTTTTTACTAATTTGCAACACAGTCCCTAGCACAAATTTGTAAATCAAATTTCTGCAGTACAAAACATAATCCTGGTATACCATGTCAAACTTGCGAGCCATTACCTTTGGGTTTGACGTCAAAAAAGATGTTAACAGAGACAAATATTATGAACACATAGTTTGCGTAATTCAAAACTACCCTTCATGTTAGAATGCATACGATTTTTTTATCCCAATATCCCTTTCTGATGAAAAAGGTTGAGAATATTTGGTCTTACAAACTAAGTTCGATAAAACCAATATTCCCTTGCATTATTCAAAAAGACTTGGTGTGAAAGATTGACTTCTGCTGCAGTATTGTCACTCTCCTCGGAGCCTTTAGTTTCATTACTAAAATATTGCCCGTAAAAAACTACTAATTCATAAAAAGCAGAAAAGGGAGAAAGGGCCTTAAAAAAATAGGATGAAAACTACAAAAATACAAATACAAATAAAAATAACCAAGAAATACGGAAGAAAAATTGGAAAAAGAAAAATGCAGACCGTCTTTGTCTGTTGTTTTGCGCTACCACTGTGACATCACCTCTATTCTTCTGTCTTCCAGTTTGATCAATGAATACATGTGGACATCATTACTGAATTCGATGATTTCTCTGTTTACCACATTTCATAGGGCAAATGTATGAGAGATCAGCTTCTTTCCGAAGGTTGCGCCTGATTATTGCACATTTAGGTTTCGTATATGTTAATACAGGGATTTACTTGAGAAGATGATGACTGAGTTCTTACTATTATGCTGTATGAGGCCCATTGTTTTAGTACTGTTTTAAGCACTGTAGTTAGTCACACTCTTGCGTTTTGAAATGTGCATACTCAGCACCATCCAACGTTGTTGTCTAATTACAACTCATGTTGTCTTTATATGGAGTACAAAGAGTTACTGGTTCCAAGCTGCACTGATAAATTTTAAAACAGATACACGTATCTGCTGATTAGTATGCATTTATATATATATATTATATATATTAATAATACAACATATATATTAATGTAAATATATACTTATATATTAATAATATATATACATATATATATATTAATCATATATATATGGCATATATCTATTGGTACAACTTGGTATACAATATATTGAATTCACAAGTGAGATTTTCAAGATTGTTCTTGTTGTGACATACTCTTAAAACCCTTCATTGCCAGTTGCGACATCATCTGCAGTGTCTAAGGTAGCACATGTCAACATGGAAAGGGTGTCTTAATATTTTCACAAAGGAAACGGTGGTCAATATCAAGGCTGGTTTCTTGATGAAGGTAGCATAAAAAGGTCCGCTTTATCATGAAAAATGTGTTTTTCGTTTGATAAAACTTCAGTAAAAGCAACTGTGGATATTAGGAAAAGTTTAGAGCCATTTTGTCCAGTGGTTGAAGAATTGCTGGGAACTTTCAAGTTTTATTGAGTTTTAAGTGGTAAAATATTTTAGGACTGACTGAAAGAACGATATGCTTTATTTGGGATTATTTGTTTGTTTGAAATAGAAAAATCCATAGTTTCT
>RDPX01000174.1:531096-551050 GCA_003991215.1 Morbakka virulenta | reverse complement strand
GATTCAGAGCAGCCGTGCAAAAACACTGCAGAATAAGTTGTCGATAGCTTTATCCATTACGTTGCAGTTTAACAAGGGTAACCATATCTTGCCAAAAGGAGTTCCAGTTTTGGTCTTCAAAATACCTATCCACATGCATCATCTAAAACGTTTTGAGGTTTCTAAAATCTATTATCATTAAAACCTACTCTTCTTTTACTTTCTGCGTATCTTCCTTCTCTTTTAAGAAATATTTTATGCGTCGTTGCGCCCAACTTCCACTCCTTGCATATTGTACCATCCCCTCTTCTATCTTCCTCTCCGTCTCGTACCGGGTACTCTCCTCCGCAACACTCGCGTCCAGCATACTCTTTGCCTCTCCTCTCTGCATGCTCAAACTACCTCATCCTCACCATATTCAACTTTCCTGCTATCTCCCCAACCCCAATAATCTCTCTGATCATCTCATTCCTAACCAAATCCCGTCTGGTCATTCCCAGTGACCATCGTAGCATGTATACCTCTGGTACATTTATTTTGTTTTCCAATCTGGTAGTCACTGGTACCACTTCCATCCCATCCATCAAAGCCGGCCTGACCAGGGACTAATACAATTTGTCCTTGACCAACACTGGTACTCCCCGGTTGCAAAGTACTTCAGTCACTTTCTTCCAAATACACCACCCGGACTGTATTCTCTTTCCCATCTCTCTATCACTCCCTTTATCACACCGTACGTTGACCCATGATATTTGAACTCGTTTCTCAGGAACCTCATCTTCACCTATTTTTATTGGGGTGACTCCACCTCCTTCTTGATGCACAAGTTTTCGGTCTTTGTTCTACTGACCTTCAGCCCCCTTTTATTCAGCGCATCCTGCACCTCTCCAGTTCTTCCCATGCTTGAGCTTCTCTTCGTTGACCAGTACCACGTCATCGGCAAACATCATTTTGGCTGGGCTCTCTCTTCTTAATTCTCCTCGTCCATAACAATTGTTACCGGCTTAAAGCCGAACCCTGAAGGCGGCCTAGAACAATCTTGAAGGCTTTGGTCCTTCCCGCTGCACAACTGAGCACAGTCTCACAACCTGGGTACATATCCTGAACATATTTGACATATGTTTCTGACACGTGTGTCTTCTTTCGATCAAAAAACGTGCAGTGTAGCTCTTCTGAACCTCAAGATACTTCTCAGCCATCATACGCAAAGCAAAAATGGCATCCGTTGTGGTTTGCTTGCGTATAAAGGCAAATTGCTCTTTACTCATTTTCATTTCCGATCTTATCATAGCATCTACAACCCTTTCTCTCAACTTCGTATTGTGAGTAGGCAGTTTTATGCATCTGTAGCTAGAGCAACACTGCACGTCACTCTTGTTTTAGAGATGGGCACGGGGATGATACTTGTCCAATCGTCTGGCATTTTCTCTGTCATCATTATCTTGTTGAATAAGAATGTGAGAACAGTTTCAGCGGTTGCACCAAGGCATTTCCACACTGCGACTGGAATCTCGTATGTGCTTACTGCCTCCCCATTCTTCATTCGATCAAGAGCTCTCTTCACTTCGTCTTCCTCTATTTCACCAACTCCTCGCCCAGTGTACTGGCAATCGATTCTCTCTTCCCTGTTATTTTCAATGTTCATCGGGGCTTTGAAATACTTATTTTATATGTCTAATGTGTCATTTTCTGTCCAAAGCACCAGGTCATCTTCATCCTCTATCATTTTAAGTTGTTGAATATCCTTTGAGACTTTATCCATTTGCTTTGCAACCCAGTACATTGTCTGCTGACCCTCAGGCTTCAGACATGGCTTTGGCTACTGTCTGTTTACTGCTTTTCATTGCCACTCTGTACTGAAGCTTATCACCTCACTGTATTCTTGGTGTAGCTTTCTGTATGCAGACTTTTTTCCTTTATACTCTCTTGCATTTCCTCATTCCACCACCATGTCCCCTTATTTCTCATTCCCAATCCTAATCTACTTCGAGACACGGCTCTTGCTGTAGATTTAACACCATTTACTGTAACTTCCAAATCCACAGGGAATCCTACGACAAGTGTTTCAGTTAGCTTGCTCACGAACTTTTCCGTCGACTCAGGCTCTTTCAATTTCTACCATTTGATCCCAGGTTCCATCTTCTTTGCTCATTTCACTGACATTTTCAAATTCGTCCTGCAGACTACCGTCTGTTACACACTCCCCAATAACCACTTTGCTGTCCATGATTTCTTTTAAATGTCCCCGCCTGCTTAAGATGTAATCTATCTGACTTCTATTTTCTCACTTTTATAGGTTATTCTTTCTTCTCCGCGTTTCTAAAAGTAAGTCTTTATCTCGTGGCAAAATCTACTATGCTCTGGCCTTCTTGCCTTCGTGTGCACCAACCTTGTTTGCCCATCATACCTTCGTTGCCTGAGTTGCCTTCCCCACTACGGCCCTTTAGATCTCCATCTACGAATGCAGGCTCTTCAATTTGTACTCCTTCAAAGGCTGCATCCATTTTCCTCCAGAATTCCTCCTTCTCGAACTTATCACGCCCTATCTTGGGTGCATATACATAGATGATGCTTAGAAATTGACCGTTTTATCAAAGCCTCATGGTAACAATCCGATCAGTCACTCTATCCACTTCTACTACCACTCCTATCAGACTAAGGTGTTGTACGATGCCTACACAGTGTCTTCTACTACCAATGCCATAATAGTACCGTTTGTAGCCACACCAACACCTCTGGATTTCGATCCCTTCCACTTCGTCTCTTGTAAACACAGCACTTGGACTTCTCCTCTCCACGAGGTCTGCCACCTCCTTTGATGTACCAGTAAGACTGCCAACACTGAGTGACGCCACCTTACTCTTTTCTCTGCTGCTCCTTTCTTTCTTGCCTCTCTTTGATTCGTCTCCCGCATCTGCGCCCCCATCTTGTGGTTCTTTTACATGTAGCATAATTTCCATTCCCTCGCTGGTTACCCCAGGAAAAGATGGCCGTTGTAGACCAGGGCATCGACCGATCCGGTATGATTTGATTTTCACAGCTGGACATGACTCGCAATCAGTTTTGACATGGATTTTTACGGCCGGATGCTCTTCCTGATGCCAACCACAGCTATCGGAAGTGTACCTAGCCTTTTATCTACGGACCGGCTCAGAAGTCATCGAGTGGCCATCCCCGCCGGTTACCTCGTCAAAGACTTTCATACGCCCAAGGATACTTTGCCCGCACTCAAGCTCGACGGGGCCAACAAGGCTCTGTAACCCAGGAAGGGGTAGCCATCTTGGTGCTACGCCTTTCCAAAGGGCGACGCAGGGATTATGGAAGGCAGAGTTGTCCATTCACTGAGGTTCAATTTGAACTTGTAAACCGAAACATAAAATACCATAATTACCATAAAAAATCATTAAAAAATCCAAACAAATAAAATCATAAAATCATCTGTGAAAATTGGTGATGACTACGAGTTAGCCGTAAATTCTACTCCTTAATATCGTAAGTTATATATATGACCAAAACAATGCTTACTTCGTCGCCAGCAAAAAACTTTCCTTTGGAAAGGACTGCATCAAAAAGTCCTAAAATTCCTTGAACGTTCTTCTTGTATTTCACTGAATCTTCAGCCTTCAAATGTTAATAGGAAACAATGAACGAACACAGTAATAAAAAACACTAAACGATTCGATTGTCTTCTTGCTTCTTCGTCAGTGGATTTTCTCCAATCAAATTTCTATTCGTTTCACAATAAAACCTTTTATAACAAATATACTTTTCACAGTCCACCCTCTACTTTTTACTCCCTGTATGCCATTACTAAGACTGCTCTCATGTATAGCCTGTGGGTTCATGTCAACAAAAATAGAATAAAAACAAAGTCAATAAGTAAATGGGTATCAAGGCAACTGATCCCAAAATTTTTCATAAGTTTGGTACATTGAATGTTAGACATATTATAGTCAGATTTTGACATAAATTCGTGACCCCAATTTTTTTCATACGCTTGATTTAAAACCTGTTTTCGTGGTGTAAATCAGGAACTCCTCGTGCAGTCTTAATACAACAACGACAGCTATGCACGTCCAACATAACATTCGTCATTTATAAAGCATGTGAATTGTGCACTAAAACATAGGTATAGTGCAGATGAACGTAATAACTCTAAATGGCTACTTGAGTGAACATAAATGTTCTATGTGTCGTTTCCTGTGCCTTGTTACTATAACTTCATTAAACCAGGCTTCCACGAAAGAAAATAGAAAACACACAGGGTGAGCTGTTTCTCTTAACTAATGAAATTTTCTGTACTTGGTGTACGTGTTTCACTTCTGTACTTCAAGTATTAATTTAAAAGTACATTGATTTGGGCACAGAAAACTGCCGCAAAATCGGTGACAAAAAAACATGTAAAACGTGTTACCCCTTGGAGTAATGTTCCGTCGAAAACATCCTGTTTTCTATATTTTGTGCTGTTGTTTTGCATATAAACTCTTTAAAACACTCTACATTGTCTTACAATTTGTTTTTCAGCAAAAAACACTTAAGTGTAACCTCTATAGAATGGGGACCTTCCAACAATAAACCAGTGCAGTCTTTTACGCTGTTTTCACAACGCCGACTGCAGCAACAACAATTTACCTGTGTCAAAGATGAATTTCTCTCTACGCCAATGAATCAAATTAAAATGATTAAAATTATATGCGTGCGAACAAAGGCGACAAAAATTCAAATGAAGCTAAAAATTCAACCACCGAAATATATTTGAAAAATAAAACTAACGTACCATATTTTGGGAGCGATAACAAAGAGCCACGAAACCATTTCTAAAATCCATAGCCTGCGAAAAAAAAATGGACAGGAGAAGAAAACGGGTTGAAGAAAATGGCATACAACTTCACATGTTCAAACGATTAATCAATGAAAATTAGCCTGTCCAAAGCTGGATAAGTATCGATCCTGCCACTTTTGTTTCAAAGTTTAAGATATATTAGTAACTGAAAGGAAAACAAATGATGTAAAGTTTTGTAATAACAAAAGATCTGCTTTCGACTGCATATTTCCATATTACCTGATTTTCCATAATGTCAACCAATACTTTCTCCTTCTCAGTTTTACCATCTACGATTAAAAATAAAGAGTATTAACGCTGGCTTCTACTTTTCCTTTTCATAATTACAAGCGGGGGTAAGAAGGAGGTGCTTCATGATATCTTCTCCAAAACATTTTTGTGGATTTTCACTTTAGCCAGTTCCTTTATGTCAATGAAAGGAAGAAAATAATCGTTGAGTGAAATCAGGGTAGTGATGAGCAGTAATATAAAGAAAATACTAAACCAGATAAATAATAACATTCACGACAACTGCATGTTCATTTTCACGGAAAACAAATGTAAAATAGATCAAAATATTTTACAATATATAACATTCTGGTATGCTACAAGTACTATCCTCCCTCCAGCTTTCAGATCTATACAGCGTACTGCAACAAATTACCAATTTACTAGCCGAGTAGAAAAGCAATGTCGCAGCGGAAACGGACAGATATCGCTTCAGCAATAAATTTCTTAACTTGTTTCAGTTAGGAAATTATCTATAAATAATGATCAAGGGCTTTGTAGGTATCACCAAATAGTTAACATGTGCCATAGCTCTCATTCGCCGGGGCATGGTTTGAACTGACTTTCAGTCAACAAAAAGCACGCTGCTTCAATATTACGGTTCACCGATTCTTATGTACTTCTTCTTCTTCTTCTTGTGGCCTATCGTATGACATTGGCGACGAGTTTATGCCAATCGTTCCTGCTTTCTGTGCATCGAATAACTTTAATCGCTGACATCCCACTCCATTCTACAATTAAATACATGTCTAATTATGTACATGACGCCATATTTGGGAGGTCAGAATGGAGTCTAAGTGTCTTATTTATCTCTCCTATATACAGTTTCTCTGGTCATCATCAAACACATATCTGCACTCACGATTCTTCATTTTACCAAAAAAACTCAAAAAAGCGTTTCCAAAAAAGCACAAAAATGCCATAATATTAGTAAAATTGCGGGAGAGAAAAAGTTGCAAAACAAGTTAACTGAAGTTCTCTTGAAGCGTGGTCACATTTACAGTTTTCAATTTTCAATCCAACTATTGTGTTTTTATCCATTCATTGCAAACGATTACTACTTTACAGAAAAATTCTAATCTGATCATCTACTGTACGTGTTAAGCATTAATAGAAGAGCAAAAATAAACACGTGGTATGCAAGAATAAGCAAGACTGTTAGCCAATACTTCGAATGCTCTGAATATAATCCAATATTAATTAGGCACAGATGGTGCCATTTATGGTCATCCTGGCCCAATACAAAGGGGTTATTGTTTTATAAACGGTACAAGTACAATAACATCAAGAACGCTGTTGGCATCGTCTTATTATTTAAAACTTTTCACCACTGTCAATATCAATAAGGTTTTTAGTGTCTCAAACGATCCAAAATTCCTTGAATCAGTTGTTCAATGCTCAATACACTCGTTGTTCTATTTTCTTTTTTCAAAGTTTAATCATCAGTATCTATTTGAATTTCTTTACAATCAGTTAAGAAACTCTTATTGTTGGCATGGTAACCCTTCTGAGCTTCTCTGTCTACTGTTGATCAAATTGCCAATAATGTTATTTAGCTGCCCCTTCTCCTGTTGTTTCTTTTTAATGCTAGTTGACAATTCATGTGATGTACAAAGATACACCCGCTGTGGTGATTACACCAGAAGGAGGGGCAAACGCATTCAAAATAGACACTGGCGTTCTTCAAGGAGACCCACTTGGTCCTTTCCTATTTATCATCGTACTTGACTATGCCCTTCGTACCTCAATTACGAGTAATGATGGTCTTACATTCAAACATCGTCGCAGCAGTAGATACCCTGCTGAGGTAGTAGCCGACGTGGACTATGCGGACGGCATTGCACCACTTGAAGACTGTGTAGAATCTGCTCATGATCTCCTCAAACGCATTGAAAAAGCTTGGCAAGCTGTCGGATTATATCTCAATGCACCAAAAACAAAATACATGCATCTGAATCCATCAAATGACACAAGGTTGCTCTCATCAGGCGGATTTGAAATTGAATGCATTGATGACTTTAAATACTTGGAAAGCTACTGTGTAACCAAACATGACATGAATGTTAGGATTGCGCTGGCTTGGAGTGCACTTCATTCTTTAGAGAAAGTGTGGAAATCTCAAATCACGAAAGAAACTGAGACCAAAGTCTTCAAGGCATGCATAGAGACGATTGTCTTGTAAGGCTCAGAACCTTAGACACTAAATGTGGCGTGTCGAAAACGTCTCGATGGTACATACACTCGAATGCTTCGACTCGAGTACAACATTTCCTGGAAAATCATCCCACAAACAACGTGTTGTATGGTTCTTTACCTCGTGTATCGTTGATTGTGAGGCGGAGGCGACTTTCACTTGCAGGCCATGTTAGTCGCCATGATGAAAAAGCAGGAACACTTTTACTTTGGTCTCCAGATGTAAAAAGAAAAGTTGGCCGCCCTTTTGTCACACTGAAGTCAATTATCATAGAGGAAACCGATTTGACAGGATCTGAACTGATAACTGCAATGGCTGATCGAGAGCTCTGGACTTCAGAATTTATTCATGTTTCACCAGCGCCTTCTGACATTGGATGAAACAAGAAGAAGCAGATAAAACAGTGTACATTAGTAGGATTATCTCTCTTAAACCAATTGCACAAGTTTCCTTCAAACATCACTTAAGTAAAAATATAATAGAACTTCTCTTTTTTTGACGGTTAAGACACGTCAGCCAGGCACTAGGTGTTCTATTGTTTCAACAAATTTGTCACAGAACCGGTATTTCGGGTCTCCACCATTTTTTAAGATGTTCGCCTGAAGAGACTTTAGTCTTGCGCAGCTGTGATAAAGCCTTCAGTTTCTGCTTTCAATCCTGTATTCCTCAGTCAATGATTGGTTGCTTGTTGATCGACATCAGCGTTTTGGCTTCGTATTACATATTAACCATGTAGAGTTTTCTGACTGTATCTTTCTCTCAGATGGCTTTGTCCTTTATGTTTTGATGTTCTTTCATTTTTTTCACTACTTTTGCTACTTTTGTTATTTCATTTTAATTTTATTATTATAATTTTTCCTCGTGCTGGAACAACCAATAAGTCAACGCGAAGTTGTAACATATATAGCTTATGCAGCTTGTGGTGTATTTTTTAAGAAAGGAGGAAAACGAGTATTTTGTTATTTTTGTGCTTTGCCGAACAGCTCTTAATAATAATTTGACTGTTGGAATAACCATACTTCTCGAGTAAAATCATAACATTTCAGTATCAAATTTATTAGGTAGATGTAGTGACAGCTACTTTCCTTTTAAATTTTCGGACCAAATTAATCTACATTTTATTTTACACACCTTACTTTTATGCTCTTATTACATAATATGCACTTAATATGACCTAAAAAATAAATATATTGTGCATTATTCACTGTTTTTATAGATGCAATGCCACATCAATTCGTATTATTTTTAAGTCCTGAGAAAACTGTTACATATACATCACTACAAAAAATTATTAGGAACAATCCTCCAAAAAAACCAAAGTTATCAAAAAAACTACATTTGTTTGAAACAAACTTACACATAGGATTTCAGTCAAAAACGCTGGGTATTCTGAATGAAATAGGAAGTGCAGATGAGCAAGGTGACTGATTTCTTACAATGGTCCACAACGCAAAGTTCTAAAATTACATTGAAAAAAATTAAAAAATAAACTCTTCACATACCCAGATTATGCTTTCGTGCAATGTACCGCATTATCTGAGGACGACATAAAAGCAGAATGGTGTGATTACAACATTCTGATGCAAAGCCTGCTTTTAAATGAAAGCTATTTGCCCATCCACGATAAAACGACTTACACTTCTACAGTTCCAGATTCACAAAAAAACCCACATCCATTTTGTTCTGCGGATGCTGAGAAATAACTGGAGTAGCAGTATACGTTCTTCGATTTCTCTATTTTGCACGGGTGGTAAAATTGATGATTATTTGATAATACTTCTAAATATAAATACGGTACAATATAAATACGGCACAATATAAATACGGTACAAATATTCTGCATTTATATTTAAAGGGAGAGGTGTGTTGATGTTAAATGGCTCAGTAAAATACTCTGTCAGAAAAGGTCTAATAAATTCTACACTGCAAATAGCTGTGGTTACAATCTGGTACAAGACAATGCAGTCGGATGCCAGTAGAATTTAGGATATGTATGGAAACATATTCGATTTTGTACATTATTATTAATCGGAACAAAGATACTGACTAATATATTTGAAATAATTGTTTATCTGGAACTATTTCTGAAATACAGGATCTTTGAATTTCATGGGTTTTACAGTTAACATTATACTATTTGTGAAGACTAATCACATCAATGAACCAAAAGTTTACAGCAAGGCATGCAAGTGCTAAAAATATCGAAATGTAATTCTCTGTCGAAGTCATGTCCCTTGGCTTTCTGTAATTATATACGGAATTGATTTCCTCCAGTATACGTGTTTTTGAAAGAGTTTTTGACCACCCATTCAATAAATTCTGGTTCTTCATACAGGATATATCACCCACGGGGTAATGTCTTTATACATTCGTTACAAAGAAATGTTATAACGCAAGGAGTCGTTTAAAAAGGTAAATTCAAAATAGCATAAAATGAAAGATTAATCATTAAATTTCCGTAACTAATTTCTATACAAATTTAATATCGTTGTTTATCTGTACTTTACCATTGCATTCTCTCAACTTTACACTGTTTACCTTTTCTCGCAACGCAGTAACTGATATTTATAATATAATTAGACTTATTAGGGGATATAGTATAGCACAGATGGAGGTAATTTGGAACTGTAGAAAAGTGAAAAATATGTGTACAATGAACTAGATTCTACCTAGATTAAAACCAGTGCCTGTCGTTATCATGGGTATATATATATAGTCTATTAGTTGAGAAATCGGTGTTTGTTCCACAAAAAGACTTCCTTCCATGGTCGGATCATCTCAGCACAGCATATATCGTCCGGCAAGGAAAAATATATCTACACTATCATTTTCCCCAGCAGCTGGCGCTCAGACGGTGCCCTTCAGAGGGTCTTTGTTTTGGCAATGAGTAATTTCTTGGCCGGATACCCTTCCTGACGCCAACCAATGGCTTTTTCTTTAGTAAAATTCTTAGACCTCCTCACCCGCTCGGGAAATCAAACCCGGAACCCCTTGGTTACTGTGCAGCTGCACTAACCATTATGCCACGGCTCCTCATATCTATACTATATTATTTTCACAATTTCCTTGACTTCCATGTCAGTTGGAATCGCTTTATCTATTTTGGCGGGGAACTCGTCACTGTAGAAAGCACATCCCTATATGCGTCAATGAAATGAAATAGACTGCGATAAGGGCCTGGGGAAAGAACGACGCATTCATGGGAAAGACATCGTTGCAAAAATGATCTGGGTAAGAACATATGCTGATAGCTCCGTTAAAAGAGAATGTGGCCAAGATAGCAATAGGCACTGGTCTGCATCCAGTTTGGTGCACACATCCTCAGGCAGGTACAGTAAAAATCACTTTTTTCCTCAATTATATAAGCACGTCCTATGGTCCATAAATTTCATAACATAAAAATCTTCTGCCAATGTTGGCATACTATATCATCACCCGTGGATTGGGGTAGCAGCAACTGGAAAGAGGAAGATACAATATGCTTTGAAGATTCTAAAATCATTTGGTTTGAAATTAATGAATTGTTATCATGGAACATTTCTATCTGGTTTACAATTTCAATTTTAGTGAGAGCTAGATGAGGGGGTTTCGTGTTGGTCAGCTCCAGTTTTTCCTTATGTGTACTGGCTTTTATTGTTTGATTAGTAAATGCAAACTGTTACTTTCCCTTATCACAATTGCAAGTTTTTCAATATTTTCCAGTCTCCCTGTCATTTGTTTCAATCTCTTCAGCCTATTGGGGGCTCAGAATTAACTACAATGTACTCAAGATGCAAAAGAATTAAATTCTTTACTGCGAACAGGAAAGGAGTAAGTGTTCAGCACGCAGTTTATAGGAAAGGAGATGATAACAGGCAATAAAATGGGGAGGGTCTGTAAAATTTCGAGTTAAATTATGACATAATACGTAAAAGTTTCCTTTGTAAAATTACATGCCTTTATTCTGAATCTGAAAAGTTAATCATCAAATATCCAAACATTAGCTACTGAATGTAACTCTGAAAAATCAGAAACAATAAAACCACCAATGACAACAGTCTCCCACCCAAATTAAGAATAAAAGATGAAAATAAAGTGTCAAGCAATATATTGGCATTCAAGTACCCAATCATCCCCACTTATTGACTAACTTTCAATTTGACAAACCAAATTTGAGAGAAAATAATACATAACTTACAGCATTGCTTTGTGATATCTTCACATCTCCATCAATAAAATAAGGAAGCTGTTCGTATACAGAAAACAAAAAATGTGGGATATTCACTCTCTCTATTGAGTATGGCGTAGTTGCATAAGATGCTGGCAGAACGCAGTTAAATCGGTGAAAATGGTGTCTTGATTCATTTAACAACAACAACAACAACAACAACAACAACAAAGTATAATTCTTTACATCTTCGATCGCTATGAACACTTTTTTACTAGGAAAAATCTAATAAGAAAAATGAAGGCAAACTGGATAAAATAGTAACCCCCATTCCTTGAAAAAATAAAAATCAAACTCGAGTAAAAAATTATCAGTTACTTTTTACAATTGGTGACTTGTGTCTTAAAACAAACAGTTTCTTCTCACTATTTACGTCACAAATAGTTGAACGCATATATCATCCGGTGTAGATGTTTTCACTATAGAACATGCATTCTACTGATTAAGAAGATCGCTCTCCACTAATTACCCTTGGACTGTAATTACAGAACAAATCTAAAGATGCATGGATAAGTCTGGTGAAGAACGTGGTACAGGTCTGAGCATTTCCATGGCATCTGAAATGATGTGGTTTGCTGGCTTCCTCTATATTCTAATGATTTCGGGATTTTTAGAAGGATTTTTAGCATCATTTAATCTTTTCTCTCAGACCAAAAGCTAATGGCTTTATACCCTTTATGACTCTTAATCATTAAAAAATACCAAAAATCATAATATAATGAATAAAAAGAAAGAATGGAACACTACAAAAGACATACAATCCCCGGTACACCCTTTGGCAAGGTGTACCACCCGGTTTAGCCACCCCTTCCAGGGTTACGGAGCCTTCTTCTCCTCTGTCGGTTCGTCCTGCTAGAGAGGGGATGAAGCATTCCTGGGCATATGAACTTCCTCGATGAGGTCACTGGCCGGGGATGGTCACTCACTGCCTTGTGAGCAGGTCTTTTGACCAAAGGCTAGGCCCACCGCCAATAACTGTGGTTGGTGTCAGGAAGGGCATCCGACCAGAAAAACAACTGCCAATTCAAAAATGCGAATGACTAAACAAAATAATATCATACCGGATCGGTCGCGGCCCGGGTTACCAACGACCGCCTTTGCCTTGGGAGACCAGCGAGGTATTGGAAAATATACGACTGGCTACAAAAGCAGAAGGAAACGTGGAGGAAGAAGGGTAAGAAGTAAAAAGGAAAAGCGATGGAAGGAAGACCAAAAACAGGAGCTCACGATTGGTACTCTCAATGTTGGTACAATGACAGGGAGAGGAAACGAAATCGCAGATTTGATAGAAAGAAGAAAGCTGAAGGTTCTATGCGTGCAAGAAACCAAGTGGAAAGGCTCAAAGGCAAGGAAGATTGGAAATGGATACAAGATCTACTACAGTGGGACAGCAAACAACAGGAATGGTGTGGGCATCATCCTCCACCCATCGCTCACTGAGGGGGTTATATCGGTAGAGAGACGTTCAGACCGAATCATTGGAATACGGATGGAGATTGGTGGTACTATCATGCAAGTTATCAGTGCCTACGCTCCACAGAGTGGATGTAATGAAGAAGAAAAGGAACGATTTTGGGACGATCTGGATGACTATGTGAGCAAGACCCCCGGCAATGAACGTGTGTATATAGGAGCAGATCTCAACGGACATGTTGGAGAAGGTAATGTGGGAAATGAAAGAAACATGGGCAAGCATGGACTAGGAACAAGAAATGAGCAAGGAGAAAGAATAGTGTGCTTTGCAGAAAGCTTCGACCTAGCTATCATCAACACATTCTTCATGAAGGCAAGGGAACAGAAAGTGACTTACAAAAGCGGTCCACATAGTACCCAAATCGACTATGTACTTTGCAGAAGAAGACTGCTGAAGGAAGTCACAGACTGCAAAGTATTAACAAGTGATTGTGTTACACCTCAGCATCGACCGGTGATATGCAAGATCACATTGCAAACCCCATTACAACGGACTAAAAAAGCGGAGCCAAGAATCAAATGGTGGAAGCTTAAAGAACCAGAGATGGGAGAAAGGTTCAAGAATGAGATCAGAGAAAGACTTGGAGAGGTCTTGCCAGTAAACTGGAAGACAACGGCAGATGGAATTCGTACAGTGGCCAGTGAAGTGCTCGGTAAGACCACTGGTAGGCTAAAGAAGGAGAAAGACACTTGGTGGTGGAATGAAAAGGTACAGGAAAGTATAAGGAAAAAGAAGCAAGCCTTCAAGAGGTGGTATGCAGATGGAGAAGAAGAAGCTAGAGCAGTGTATAGGGAGGCAAAGAAAGAGGTCAAGCGAGTAGTGGCGAAAGCAAAAGCAGAGGCATTTGAGGAACTGTACAACAACATGGAGACATGCGAAGGAATGAAAGCTGTCCACAGATTGGCTAAACAAAGAAACAAGGACACACAAGACATACAACACGTTAAGATGATGAAAGATGAAGATGGCGTTGTATTGATGTCAGAACCGGAAATCCTGGGGAGATGGAAGGGGTATTTTGAAGACCTAATGAATGTTGAGAACCCCAGGGAAGGCCGAGAAAACAGTGGAGCAGTCCAGGACAGAGAGATAAGACCAATCACACGAGAGGAAACTAAAAGGGCACTTAGCAAAATGAAGAACGGTAAAGCAGTTGGTCCAGATGAAATACCAGTAGAAGCCTGGAAACACCTTGGGAATTGCGGAATTGAACTCCTAACAGACCTATTTAATGATATCCTTGAAACAGAGCAGATGCCGGGAGAATGGAACAAAAGCACATTAATCCCAATATACAAGAACAAAGGAGATGTGCAAAGCTGCCCGAACTACAGAGGAATAAAGCTGCTAAGTCACACCATGAAGGTTTGGGAGAGGGTGATAGATCAGAGAGTCCGGGAGGAGATCGAAATCAGCCCAGAACAGTTCAGCTTTGTGCCCAAGAAAAGCACAACGGATGCCATTTTTGCGCTCAGAACTACAGCGGAGAAGTATCGGGAAGGCCAACAAGAGCTTCATTGTGTATTCATCGACCTCGAAAAGGCATTTGACAGGGTACCGAGAGAGGAAATTTGGTATTGCATGAGAAGGAAAGGAGTCTCGGAAAAGTATGTGCGCTGTATTCAAGAAATGTACAGAGAGTGTAGGACGGAGGTCAGATGTGCTGCAGGAAGGACAGAAGCATTCAGTGTAAAAGTAGGATTGCATCAGGGGTCAGCCCTGAGTCCACTACTCTTTGCTGTAGTGATGGATGTGTTGACAGATGAAGTAAGAAAGGAGGCGCCATGGAATATGATGTTTGCGGATGATATTGTGCTCATGAACACAGGGAAAGGACAGGCTGAAGAAGAGCTGGAAGGATGGCGAAATGCACTTGAGAAACGTGGTCTGAAAGTGAGCCGAGCAAAGACGGAGTACCTCTGCATAAACAAGAAAAGAGACTTACCACCAATTAAAATCGGTCATGATGATCTCCCAGAGGTAGAGAATTTCAAGTACCTCGGGTCCACCATTGAGCAAAGTGGCGATTGTTCAAAAGAAGTGAAGAAAAGAATCCAGGCAGGGTGGAGCAACTGGCGGAGCACGACTGGAATTTTGTGTGACAGGAGAGTACCGGTCAAAGTCAAAGGAAAATTATACAAAACAGTAGTAAGGCCTGCAATGCTGTATGGACTAGAGACAGCTCCTCTAACCAAGAGTCTTGAGAAGAAAATGCAAACAGCAGAAATGCGTATGCTAAGGTGGTCCCTTGGAGTCACAAGAAAGGACATGATCAGAAATGAAAGGATCAGAGGCACCATCGGGATATGTGACATCGCAGGAAAGCTGAGAGAGACACGGCTAGGGTGGTATGGACATGTGAAAAGAAGGGAGGAGGATCACATTGCTAAACGGGTGCTGAACATGGAGCTGCCTGGCAAGAGAAAGCAGGGAAGGCCAAGGAGGAGATGGAAAGACTGTGTGGGAGATGACATGAGGGAACTTGGCTTGACCGAGAAAGACGCACGTGACCGACTCAAATGGAAGAAGTCAATTCGCTGTGGCGACCCCTGAAAAGGGAAACGCCGAAAGAAGAAGAAGAAGAAGAAGAAGAAGAAGAAGAAGAAGAAGAAGAAGAAGAAGAAGAAGAAGAAGAAGAAGAAGAAAAGACATACAACATTCGTGAAATAAAAACTAGCAATGTTAGGTACAGTCTAAAAATCTGGCTGAAAGCAAGAAGAATGGCTTGAAGGTTTACATTCACTTAATTCAGAAAAGCAACCTTTAAATATAAATAAGTGCTTTTGGTACCATATGTAACAAGTTGTAATATCAGTCCACAAGATGTACATGTATGCTAAATAAAATTTTGGGAGTATTATTGACAAACTAATATACATTTAACCAAACTATTATTTCATTTTATTACACAAAATAAATCAAGTGGTAAGTTCATTTTATTTTAAATATGAAATTAGACCACCTAACACTTAATCACACAGACATTCATATGACACACACACACACACACAAATAAACACACATGTACACATGCTTACACATAAATACATACATATACACATACATTCATACACACATGTATGCATACATACATAAATGCATGCATACATGAATACATAAATACATACATTCATACATATATACATATGTACATTCATACATCCATCCATACATAAATACATACACATACATACATACATACATACATACATACATACATACATTCATACATACATACATTCATATATACACAAATAAACACACAAACATATACAGACTAACTTATTGTTGACCCCAGTTCTTGTTGCAGCTACATGCACTGGTTCATAGGGAATATTGTTCTACAATGTATGTATTTATTCGCCACTAACAAAAAAAATACAAATGTTCAAAGGTAAATGTTAAAAACCTAATACATGATGTTATCCAAAATAGTTAAAAAATAAGAGCAAACAGAGACAAAAAAGAACGAAACAAACAGGCAGGACGTTAATCTAGAGAAACGGTGACAGGGGTAGCATAATACAGATCATGATCATTATGGCCCCTACACGTGATTCCTTACCAAGATATAGAAACTTTTGGATTGTCAAATTTTTTTACAAAACTTGATTCATGCTTTGTATTATATAAAATGGGAATGCAATACTTACATTTGGGAAGTCAAGACCAAGAGTTGGTTTTACTGACAGCCAGGATTCTCTGTTATAATCTGGAGCTGCACCAAAATGAGAAATAAGAATGCAATGAAAACCTTCCATTGTATAATGCTATAATACAGTTATGTCTTATGATATTGAATCTTTGTATATTACAAATAATAAATGCTGCTGAATTCCTCTAAAATATCTTCTGTTAAAATCCAGAAGAAAATTTAAATATATAAATCTACATAACTTTGTAAGTATGAAAAATTAATATGTCTGCTCTGCTGTGGCCCATACAGAAAAATGGGTTATGCCTACATATCGTGCATACCAATAACATTATGTGGGCTTTGGCTACCTGTTATTCATAACTTGGTTTTGGTTGACTAAAGGCAGCCCTGACCAAGTACTCTACTCAGCAGTCTAACTAAATCAAAGCAAAAAGCCTCCAGAAATGGACACAATTTTGATGATTAAATTCAACTATGACACAATACTTGAAATTTTCAGCTCCAGACAGGAATTATTTATCTCTGAAATGTCTCCGTGAAACTAAAGTTTAAAAAAATTCCTGGTGGCACTGAGCATCACTTGCCCCAATAGATCAGCCACCATTGCCTTTCACCATTTATTTGACCTGTATAATTTAGTAAAATTTGGGGGAATAACAAAATTTCTTTATTTTACTAAAAAAATATGTGTAGTGGTTTAGGATCATTCCAAATCAGTACTTTTGTATATTCTATCATTTTGATAATGTCCATTTTTTGTACAAATATCTTTTGGTAATGTTGTACTGGAGAACCCTAATCTACACACTAGATGTTCAAAAAAATCAATTAATCAATGTGGGCAAAATTATCATATGCAGTTTTACTTAAAAAGTGTTCAGGAGCCTTTATAAGAGATTTCACTACAATCTATTCAGAAACAATTTCTTCTTTTCAAATACTCATTACTGTGTATCATCTATGAAATTGGGCAAATATGAGATAAAATTTGCAAAAAAGTGCTAATTTCTTTCTGGTTTAAATAATAACATCCCAAGGTGTATGTTTGGTCATATTCTGTAACTAAGAAAATCTTAACTTTGAGTATTCCATAAAATCCATTAAAATGGGTGAAATCTGTGGTTCTGATGACTTACACTGGTACACAAACAAATTATTTGTCTCTAACATGGCATTTAAGAACAGCTTCAGACTACTTTGAGGATGCTGAATTGAAACATGATCTTATATTTTCTCTATCACATCATGTTTTTGCACTATAGCTATATATCCCATTTTCATGAATTTCAAGAAGAAAATTATCCTTCTATTCAGTAGTGTAGCAAAAGGGCCAGATTATATGGTTTATTTTGGTTAATTTACTTTTCATTTAGTCCCCCCAAAAAACTGGTGTATATTTTTGTTTTCTCTGAACATATGTAACATGCCCATTTTTAAGATATGAAGGTAAACAAACAGATTTCAATTTACACAACTTTGTATGCAGGTATTGTTTTATTACTGAATTTAAAAATTGAATTTATTGTTTTTATCCTGCTGGGGTTTTTTTGTGAAACAATGTCCAAGGTGTGGGGGGCTGGGTAGAAATTTAAGGAACAACTCAAGTAGCTAACAATTTTTTTCTTGTATTTGTTTGCAGGATGTGTTGCTGACCTAACAATGGCCCCCTACATCTCACAGAAGACAGTATTCAAATGATCCAAATATATTTTGCTACATCTGTGGAAGCTTTCCTTTGGAGACTCAAGAGCCACAGCATTACTGATTTTGTTAAGAGTGTGTATTGGCATACTTCAAAGTACCACTTGGAGACCAAGACAAGCATTGGGCTCCTTACAGAGTGTCCAAAACCTGTGTTGAAACCCTGAGATCATGGTCTCCAGGCAAGAATACTAAACTTAAGTTTGGATTGCCTATGGTTTGTAGAGAACCAAGCATCATTTAGATGAGTACTATTTCTGTACTGTCAACGTAAAAGGTTTCAATACGAGAAACAAGCAATATTTGGAATACCCAATTATCCCTATAGCTATTCAACCAGTTACCCATAGTGAAGAAACACCTGTACTAATATTTACCGAGCTTCCAAAAATTGTCGGTTGTACTGATGTAGAAGGGCTACTTCTCTTTATGGGACTCCTATCTTATAATGTAAGGGATTGGAGGCATTTTATTGACAATAAAACTAAAGAAACGAACAACATCAAGATTGTTCTAAAGAGGTTGTAATATCATGTTCAAGGGTGGGTAATTTGTGTGGATTTGAAAATGGTCAAGTTTCTTTTATGTCTGCAAGGAGGGTACACAAAATACTACTGTTTTCTGTGTTAATGGGGCAGTAAAGCTACAGCAGAGCATTGGGTGAAAAATGAATGGCCTTGACAACAGAATTTGGCATCTGGTGACAAGAATGTCATCAATGATCCTCTGGTGGATAAAAAAGAACATTGTCTTTCCTCCCTTGCACATAAAACTTGGATTGATGAAGCAGTTTGGCAAAGCTCTTGATTACAGTGGAGAATGCTCTAGCTATAAATGTTCAACTTTTCTTGGTCTTAGTGAAGAGAAGAAAAAGGCTGGAATATTTTATGGATCTCAAATAAGAACACTAATGAGAGATCCAAATGTTATCAAATTAATAAATGAGACTGAAGAAAGAGGTTGGAATGCATTTTGTAAAGTTGTGCAGAATTTTCTAGGTAATAAGAAAGCAGACAACTATGAAGAGATTGTGGAGGAGCTACTAATGAGCCTCCATGATTTTGGATGTAGAATGAGTATTGTTACGAATAACGCACAAGAAAACCCCTTCAAAGTTCTATTATTTGTGACAAGAGATCGTCTTACCAATAGACAAAAGAATTTGACGTCATCAGAATTACATCAGCACAGCACGAACTGCACAATGGAACATTATGACTGCCAAATATGGTTATTGTACGAGGAATTGTTTCAATGATCATACCTTCACTATATTTAGCCGTACAGTAAAGCTAGCAATTTGTTTACCATATTTAGAGTTAAATTTAATGCATTTGAAGTTTGAATTAACTTACCAATTTAAGAAGTAATTCCATAAAAGGGCATTCGATAGAAATTCAGTAAAGAATAAATAACGAAGATAGTTTGATTAAACTCAGATAGCTGCAACAGTCACCCAAGGAGATAACAAAGCCTGATGCCGTTGCCATAGACTAAGTCTATCTCATTGCCTATTGCCAAGACTATTGTGGGACAATTTCGATGTAAGTAATAACATTTGAAGTCGAAATTATTACTCTTAAGTCGTTTTTATGTATTCAACCTGTAAATAAACGTTCATATTTTAATCT
>RDPX01000174.1:508273-519779 GCA_003991215.1 Morbakka virulenta | reverse complement strand
TGAATTACTGATTTATCAGTTAGAGAAGAAATATCAATCCAACCCCACAATAGAAATTTATTCCTCGCATCCTCAACAAGTATCAAGATTCACTATTTACACAGCCATTTGGACAATATTCTGAAGACCCTTGCTGTTGTGAATGAGAAAAATTGTGTTGACCTGTGTTATTGGACTAAATTCTCTAAACCTCTACTCAAGAAAATGGTTTCCCTAAAAATATTATAATCTATCTATTTTGATCTTATAACTGGGTCATAATATGTGCACACTCAATAACGAGGAAATCCACTGATACAGCATAAATTCAAATTAGCTTAAACTCTAAAATCTTATAAACTATAGATTTTGATGGGCTCTATGGCTACCATAGGTGTGCAGTGTGCAATTTTTGTACTACTGTGCATTGCTACATTTGTTATCTCTCTGTTTTCTGTGTGCTACATTGCAACATTAGTTAGGTGTAGTTCATAGGGTAGCAGAAGGAGAAGAACACTTTGTTTTTCTGCTGACATTTTGCCTATAAATCTGTCTTACAACACAGAATGTCTTTATTAATACAATTCAATTAGTTTTTCTTCATAACTTTTGTGCTGTTGAGTTGTGAATTTAAACAAAGTAGTGAAGTTGAATAGCATTTACATTTTGACTCATCAGCAAGTAGACATGAGACCAAATAGTATTCCAATTTTCTTATGTGAATTTACTCTAAGTCACCTTTGTTTTCTTATTTACAACTTTCTACCAACTTTTTAATTACACACATATAGTTGGGTGTAAAGAAGCAGTACCAATTAAGAGGATGCATCCAATTTTCTGGAGTTTAGTTTATGGTGCTTGCATACTAACACCTTGCAAACTATGTACAGTATGCCTAGCTTTCATGGTGTCGCACCATTAAAGGAAAAAGTCTTTGTAAGTGAACAAATTTCATGAGACAAAGGTTTTCACAGCCTAGTGAGTTTGTCTTACATTCTCATTTCCTGTACTACGCTGAACTAACTGTGCACCATGTCTTCAAGTGGTAGGGGCCAATTTGATGAATCCTCTACAACAATTATTCTAATTCAATGGGATCAAGAGCCATCACAATAATGGAGAAAGCTTTGGCTCATTTCAACCCAAAATGTGGGAAATAGCAGCAAAACATTTCTGGAATTCTTAAAGGAAGTTGTAGAAATTTCAAGTGACCCTGTCTTCCAATATTGTCTGTCCATAAAACTGGCAAAAAACAGTAGTTTGAATGTGCATGTATGTAAATTAGTGACATAATGTACAGACTGCTCTGCCCACATCATAAGGCTACACATGACATTAAATACTGTCATAATTTTCATGATAGGTCTTTGTTGCCCTGGAAGAATTTCTTACAGAGTAAAGACATTTTCTTCAGGTGTTGTCAGCCATCACATCACAAGAGTGAGAGATTGTAAAGTAAAGATACAGTGAAATCTATTTGATACTTTACATCATACTAAAGCTTTGTATCCCAACAGTCCTCTTAACAGCACAAGCCCCATGGTGAGGGGTGACAATGAGACTCTAATGAGAACAAAACCCAAAGAAATATGGTTTTAAGTGTCATTTTTTAAAACAAAGTGACTACAAATGACCCTTTTCATATTTATGGAAGGTGGAACCGAAGAAAACATGGGAGGAAGTGATAAGGATGGATCTCAAACAAAAAGGTGTCAGCAGAGACCTGGTGAAGGGTAGGATAACTTGGAAGTCAATTTCAAGAAAGCGTCCAACACATGCTAGCATGTAAAACAGAGGTCAAACTCAATGATGATGATGATGATGATGATGATGATAATGATGTGGAACATTTATTTGCCACCTTGTCTGTGGGGAAAATGGCAATGCACAGGTTGTTTTGAACAACAACAAAAAACAAATACAGAATGCAGCAAGTTAGCTGTTACTACCCTGTAGAGTTATAATTTCTTGCATAAATTTTGGCCAACAAAAACATCTTAAACATATGTTGGAATGTTGGGAAGCAGGATGCTTTTAAAAAGCATAGGCATATTGTAAATAGGCCTACTATATAAATATAAAATATTGTACCTTGTATATAAATATAAATTACATACCATCTCCAACTTCATAAAGGACATCATCGAATTCTGTCCCTGTATAACCAAGTATCAAACGAATAGGCTGTGCAAGCTAGAACAAAAAAAACCAAAACACATAAAGGAAAATGTAATAAACTGAAAACCATCATAATTAAGTGCTAAAGAGTGGAAATTGGACCAGTGTTTAAGGCAGACCACATAAAAGTTTATCATATACACTGTATTAATTGGAATTAGCTTCTTACACCCACAGAATTTCATTTACTTGCAAAAATACAATTCAGTCTCTTTATCTCTTTCTAATAAAATGATTCTATTTTGTTGATTATGCACAAATAATTTTTCTCATATAGGTTTTATGGCATGTTTTTTTCACATTACACTGTTGCTCATGTAAGACAAATAAAACAATATATCTTGTTTTACAAAATATTTTTCAAATAGAATTTCTTTCAAAAAAGATAAACTTTTTTTAACTGATTACCATTTTTATAGCATATCACATTAATCGTGCTCATTCAAGTTCACTTTGTTGTTCTTCATAATTTTTCCTGGGTACTTTACCTAAGAAAATAGAACAATATGGCAAGATAGAATACCTCATCACATGCCTTAGAGGCTTCCTGTTAGTTCACAAAAGGAAGAGCTAACCCATAAAAAACACCACCAACAAACCAACTATGCCCTTTCTTAAAGTACTTGATATCCTGTCATTACAGATGCATGATATTTACCATTTGCCTGACAATAAAAAAGGCAATAACTGATTCTTCACAAAAACCGAATGTGTACTAATGTGTGAAATATCATATAAAAAATTCAAACACCATACCAATATTAAATCTCACACTGTTAGCAAGCAAAAATACCTGATCAAATAATGCATGCATAAATCCCTCACACATACAGTCAAAGATATTAAAATTCTTAATGGTGACATACATAATTTACATTTATAATCCAGTGACCACAATTAAATATGTTTGTGTAACACAATATGCATTTATCATCTATTTCCCACATTTTAGTTTCATATACTAAATAGATATTCTTTGTACATTTTCATGTGTTTCAGAATTGCAAATTATAATCCTGTTGACATTCATGAAAGTATTTAGTTTCTGATTTCATACTTTTCATTAAGAACTTTGCTTTGCTGTGTTCACTTTCTTTTAGACTTAAGCATGTGTTATTGAATATTTTTATTTCTGTGCAATAATGGTTGTTTGGGGGGGGGGGGTATTTGCTAATGTTGCTATGCAGCAACTACCTTGTTTACATTCTGAAAGTATTCCAATTTTGGTAAAAAGACTGGTATTAAGTGATTTGAAGGTGTGTTGGTAGAAAAAACAAAAATGATGTTTTTGAGGTTGTAAGTATGTATCAATAGTGATACCAGGGTCTTTGTGGATGTTATCTGAATCCATTGAAATGGTAAATTTATTGCCAGCTAGGTATCTGTATATACCTACTGCTAAAGGCAATATCAACTCACTGGGGATCAATTAAATAAACATCTGTCAAAATGTAGTTTATTGTTGAGTAGAAACAACAATTACAATTTTGTTTATTAAATCTATGAGTTTGAACTACAAGCTTGCCTTTGTTGAAAGGGGCATATTAGGGTAATTCAGTTGATCTCCAGCTGCTGAAGTCTACTGCCACTGCTTCACATGTTGTTAGACTGGTGTTATCTGCCATCCAGTTGCACTTACAAATTATTGTGAAGTGTAAGACAGACATTCCTTACTGCCAAATCCAAGTCCCTGTGAAGGGCACCATCTAAGACCCAATTAGTGGGGGAAAATGATGTTAAAACCAAAAAAAGGCAGGTCTTTTGGCAGGTCTAGAGCCAGTGGCAAGTTCTCCTTACAGCAAATCCTTGGTTATCAACCCATCATCCATTTGCCTGCCAAGTGAGCAACATGAACATGCTGGGGATGCCTCTCTGGTCAAGGATGATCTTGACAGGTGATGCCCAGGATCCTTCTAAGGTTGTGTAAGTGGAAGGTGTTGAGTCTGCACTCTTGGCAGGAGTAGAGGCAGTGTGTTGAGTGCTCAGGCTCATGACATTGTCAGCATGACATTGTCCCAAACCCACTTTGCCAAGTGATGATGGTTGTTGCTGCTTTGTCAATCAACTTGTTGATATTGGCATCCTGAGACAAGTTGCTGGAGATGGTGGAGCTGAGGTATGTGAAATCCTGCAAAACAGCAAGGGTGGGGTGGCTCTTCAGAGTGTGCCATCAGAGCTGCATCATCAGCACAGAGCAACTCTCATTTACACTGCCATCTTCTGCTGATATTCTATCAAGCAATGGGTATCCTCTCTACTCTACTAACCCTAGAGATAGTCAAGTAATGTAGAAGCACCAAATTAGAAGTTGGATCAAGTATCATCTCCACAAACTCCAACGACTCCTACACCTGGTCACCAACATAAATGTACCCATGTACATAGCCAAACCACAAGTTTGACTCAATTTCCATATGAAATTGTAAAAGGGATTCTTAATAGGAAGGTCTTGAAGACCTGGCCCCATTGGTCAAACAAGTCCTAGTACCTGTCTCCACATTTTGAGGTTGTGTTCTATTGTATCAACACTATATACTGCAGTACATAGTAATTATTGGTTAGTAATTTATTCAACACGTAAATGGTTTCCCTGAGACTTTCAAACTTGGGGGTATTTTACATTACCTGCACCACTAATTTTCTGGAGTTCGGGTTAGGGCTAGCTACCCATGTTCCTTTTTGTTGCAGCCTCGTCTGGCTTAAGAAATGTTATACACTCTCAACAAATGTCAGTCAGGTATCAAACATTTAATCTGCGAGGAGTGCCTCTTAACAGCATTCTTGCAGAATGGAATACCTTCCAGAGACCATACTGCTAAGGGCCCATTTACATTGAAAAAGAGGGAAGATGTTTTCTTAACTTTTCTCTCCAAACCGGGCATTCTGGAACGTAAATGAATATCTGACAGCTCTGATGGTCAACTTTATGCAGAGCAATTTTTTCAAACATCTCTTGCTGTGAAGCAAATTTTGGATTGAAATTAATGTGATGATATAAGAAGACGGGAGGCCATTTTTTCATATGAAAAATTACGTACCTTTAGAGTCGTCAATAATTAAGCTTTTGCCATGTACCAGATGTTGCTGCAGTGTACGACTGCCGTACGACAAATTGTAACAAAAATTGCAAAAATCAGAAACTCGTTTTTAAGTCAAATTTGGCAACGTTGATAAAACATGGACCAAGTACACGCGGCTAAAGGAACGTGCAATGAAATCCACATCGCCTCCCTTGATACTGCCATTGAGATTAGTTTCGGAACAACGCAACCATCTGCCTTGTCTCATTATATATTCTTCAGCTGTAAAGAACATTCCCTGCGGCACGGAACACAATTTTGATGCACAATAAAAATTAAATTTCATTCTTTTACCATCAAGCATAAATTACTTTCTGTCGATGAAGTCCTTGACGTTTTAACAGTGAAATAGAAGAAAATATAAACTTACCCCGCGGATTTTCCAGTACCCGAGAGTTGGCGCCATTGCAATAGATCCGTCTAAAATCGCAAGCAAACTTTTTAAATAATTAAAACATGAAATGGTTTTTTCAGAGGTGGATGACAACTGATGTGCTCCAGCTGTGATGAACTTTCAGGGTGTAGTGTTCACGTGCTTTGTTCAGTATTTTGCATTGCATCTCTGTGACCTGTGCCCTATTAAATTTTCATATGTTGAAAAACGAGCAAAGAAAAAATAAAAAAAAATTAATACCACAATTAACACACTGCATTAAAAACCAAGGTATTTTGCAGAACGACTAATTTATCTAGATAAGCCAGATGAAATGTTGGGGGCTTTTTTTTACAATTTCTCTGGTGGATGTTGTCCAAGTAATGAAGACTGGGGAACAAGGCTGAAAAGAAAAATCAAAATGAATGAAGAGGTGTGGTGGTTTAAGACCAAATTTCGGAACAGGTGTCACCGTGGCCTTTTCTTTGAACAGACACAGGAGTGGTGGGGGAAAGACATGAGACACAAATGCACTAGTTTAGGGCCTGGTATATTTGGGGGCTCAAGAAAAGACCTTGATGGGGGGATTCTTTTATTGGAAGGGGATAACAACATTAAGAAATTAAATCTATATTATACAAAGATTGAAAAAATATCACTTCTAAAATTATGATTTGGAGTGGACCCGGGAGGAGACATGGTCTCGTTCGGGTGCCGGGATTGGATCCCTCTTGGTCTAACTTCTCTACTTAGGTCGGTCCAACATGGCAGAGCCTAGGTTCCTGCAGTCAGGAATACTTTAAATGGCTCAAAAGAACTGGAGTGGAAATATAAACAACAAAGCCATACGAAACTACTACTACTTCTAAAATAGCTTAAAATACATCTTCTGAACTTTCATTGAAGCAATATGGTGGTAAACCTAATCCTCCTGCAAAATCACATTCAATCACATACGTTGTAAAGTAAGTAAGCCGATTCTGAACCATTGTTTTACTTTTTTAACTGTTCGTTTATTTCAGTTGGTTAAACAAGCGCTCCTCTCTTGCGAATATTCCAAAATTGACGCAGGAGTTTTGGAGATAAGGGAAAACTCTGGAAACAATTTCTGACAAATTCTATCAGCTGTACAAAAATGTCCCTTGGGTATTTATCAACAACTGCTTTGGTCTAAAAAACTCTTGATTTTATGGACTCAGTGTAAGTCTTGATATGGAATATTTATCATGTCATGATTCGTGAAAGCTTCTTGCGAGCTACGTTTCGAAGGATACTTCTCCCATCGTCAGGCTGCCTCACCATGTTTAGTTGCCCCGTGTTTTGCAACACTCTCATTTTTGTCAAGTGAAAGGCGGATGCCTAGTCATCTCCTGTAGAGAATTCAATTAGTTCCAGCAAATTTACATTGTGAGTGTTACTTGTATATTAGTTTGTACAACGAAAAGTAATCAATACTCAGAAAAAATAGTGTAGCACTGAGAATTTGTTTAAGAATGTCGTTTGCGTCGGCATTTTGCTCTTTAGTACTGACTCCAGCTGAGTTCCAATCATTGTTTCAGAGAAAACACTTATTTGCTTCCTTCCAAGTAACATAGCATTTCTTATACTTTGTTTACCCCATAACTTCGTAGTGTTTCGGAGTGCAGCGATAGACTTTCTGCCAACCATTATCCACTGACCATCTGTGGCAAACCTTGCAGTGTTTCCATCATTTGATATTTGGATAAGGCGCCAAGAGTAGAAAACACATCCTGTTTCGTTAGACTTCAGGCAATCAAGATTATCAAAACTATACTTTCATTTGGACAAACAGGATCGAACAGATTTTTGAGGAAATACCAATATATTTGGTGGGGTTGCAATGAGTTTAGCATTGGAATTATTCTCTCCTTAAAATATGGAGGTTAGCGAGATATTCTGAGGTTGTGCAAGTTGCTGAATGTCCATTTTCTCTACTTTAGATATTATTCTGTTATACGTAAAAAGAATTCAGGCTGAGTATTGTATTTCCTTTTACTAGGGACATCCAATACCAAGTTGTATTCACAAACAGCCTTAAAAACTCAACTAACAAAAATATAAAAGAGTTCTACGCTGATTTATCTACTCAATATGATGAATACCATCGAACAAAGATGCTCTCATCAAAATATCTGAGATGAAGGAAGTTCACATGAGATCCAAGCCTTTGGGTAAGAACCTTGAAATAAAATAAATCTCGGATTTTTGAGACTCTAAGTTAGGAAATTAGTAGACAAATATATCAAGTATTTCCCCCAAAACATCTATAGATCGTAAACCTTTACTTGAGCACCAGCCCAGATATCGTCAGCAATGTTAGCAAATGAAGATTCCTCATGTAAAATGTGTCTCCCAAACCCGAATACTCCGTCATGTCATTGGTGCTTGCTTTGTTATTCTTCAAGAAAATTGATACTTTTGGACAAATGGCTTCATCCTGTTGAATGACGTTATGGTTTAAAGTCGCTATCGAATATTGAACTTTATTGCGACACCAAAGGCTTCCTCAATCCCTCCATTATTACTGGTGAGCAAGAACAAGCATATGTTTTGTTGTTTAATACTGATAGTTTAAGCATCACTAAGCCGACAGTAGAACTCAAGACAAATATTAGCAAAAAACTCAAACAGTAAAATAAAAAGCTACTAAAATTGAATTTTTAGACAAGGTAGTAAATTTCAAATATATTTTGTTAACTTAAGTATGGGTGTAATAGGAATATTTAGAAAAGATAATCAGCTTGGAGTGGTCTTTTCCAAATTTCACCTCAAATTTCGTTGCTAAAAGAACGACCTCGGTGTATTTAAGAAGGGAATATTTGGTATAATTTTTATTCTCAAAAATAAACGGAATAATCCTGGCTTACTTGTACGTTGATAACAAATGTATTAAATTGTAAGCCTTGCACTCAAGACCTTCTCAGAATCAAATCACTTTGATGACATGCTCTTTTTGAAGAGTGCCGCCACTGAAGTTGATCTCTTTTCTGTATAGTAAATTTTACATGTGCAAATTTTAATATACAAAAGGAAAACCAAATGAAATTTGAAAAAAGGATTATTTGTATTTGCATTTTCCTTTGATGTCTGTTTATGTCCATTCTCTAACCGTGATTCATCAGAGACCTTAGTCAGGAGATGAGCATAATTGTTGTTTCACTCAATAGTCAAAAATAAATAGTTAATAAAATTCTCAAAGCCAAAGACAACAAATATTTGTCGGATTTTCTTTAAGGTTTTAAAAAGATTCTGGTTTATTGTCCTATTTCTTCAGCATTTTCACTTGGACACAACTTTTTTCATGAAGACATGAGGATTGGTACCGAGAATAACAAGTGCTTAAAGTAAAATTAAACCATTACTTTTAAGCCAGATAAATTTCATGCAACACATTTTTCGAGGTCCTTTTATTTAGATAGTTTGTCATACAGGTTTGTCTATCCACTAACAGAGCTTTCTCTTTATAGCCTTTATGACAATATCTGCTTTGTTTCTTCTGTCGATATTTGTGGTAAAATCACAAACTATAGTCATTTTCTCTATATATGTTAGGTTTACAAAGACGTTGGTGTCATTTCTTTTATTATTATTATTATTATTATTATTATTATTATTATTACACTGGGGAACAAAGATCTTAAGTAATGAGATATTTACACATTTATTGACTAAATCTGATGCGCTGATTCCAAATATGGCCTTACTTTTTATACTACACGTCCAGGTTTTGCTGTACAACATACCACCAGACAGGAAAAATGTGATTTTTTATGAAAATTCAGCTACAAAAGTTTTCAAAACAATATAGCTCTTAGTGTGCAAAAACAGAATTACAGCAAAACAAACGCTCATAAAACACAGTGCAGACTAGAAGAATTGAAATAAACCAAACTAATTAAGAGATTAATTATGAAAAATTGGGGAAAAAACTAGTCATGAACTTGTTCAAATCAACGTCAGTGTCATGACACAAGAAAGTAGTATACATTACACTTTATGCTGGTAAGAAACGTCGCTTATAGCTCTTTCAAGAGTGTTTTTTCTGAGGCAGGTCCCTTTTGATGCTCCAACAGTAATCTGCTAGCATGTGCGAGTCCCATCGTCCTTGATATCTCTCTTCAATATCACGAAGGTCTTGGTTAAATCTCTCTTCTTGCTCATCGCTCACATCACCCAGGTTTTCTGAAAACTGATCGAGATGACTAAATAGGAAGTGTAGCTTTATACTCTTATTTCATCCCTTCTTCTCGAAGGATTTAAACAGTCTTGAAACAATGTTCTTGTAGTCTTCATCCCTTTCATTTCCTATGAATTTCGACACAACATCCTTGAATGCAATCCAGGCTTCTTTCTCTGTGGCATTCATTTTTCCTATCATACTTCCATTGTGAATCAACTGGTGAATTTGAGGTCCATTCAATATTCCTGCTCGAACCTTTTCGTAGCTTACTGCTGGAAGTACTTCTCTTATGTGATTGAAGCAGGAGCTATCCGTCGAGAGACCTAACAAATTTCTTCATGATTCCTAGGTTAATGTGTAATGGTGGGAAAGTTATCTTCTCTCTCTGGATACGATCGGCTGGTTCACAACATTTGGATCACTACTCGTCAACGTTTTGCGCTCTGGCCAGTCTTTCTTTGACCAATGTTTTTTTCGATCTCTGCTGTCCCACATGCAAAGAAAACAGGGGTATTTGGTGAATCCCCTTTGCTGGCCGAGAAGTAGGTTTACCATTTTTAGGTCAACGCATATGATCCATTCATGAAGTTGATAGTTGAGAAGCTCCATTGCTGTCTTCATACTTTCATTCGTCTCTTTAAGCAGGATTGAGTGACCAAGAGGAACAGCTCCATACTTGTTTGTGTTATGGAGTAGAACACATTTTAGACTATGTTTTGAACTGTCAATAAACAATCGGCAGTCACTTGTATTATACTCTTCGACACCAAGGTGAATTAATAGACCTTGTACGTCATTGCAAAAAACTAATCCTCGCTCTGAGCTGAAATACTTGAGAAACTCTGCTTCTCTCGTACGGAAATGTGAAATGCGAACATCGTCGCGAAGTAGATGCCTCTCTCCGAGCCTAGAAGCTAATAACTCAGATGCCTGTTTAGAGAGATTCAAGTCTCTTGCAAGATAATTAACATCTGCTTGACTAAATTGCTTTGGGCTGCAATCGAAAACTACCTCCGAGCTTCCTGTATCTGAGTTACTTGTTGATTGAGATTCAACTTCTGACTCAAACTCTCTAAAAACAGGGATCGGTAGATCGTCTGAATGTGGCACTGGACTTATTGCAGATTCAAGACTTGGATAAATAATTTTGTGTTTACTTTTTTTGCCGTAACCACTTGTTTTTACTGTGCAAAAGTAGCAATCGAAACTGTGATCCTTCGGCTCTTTCCAAATCATTGGAATTGCAAATGGCATGTTTACTTTTTTTCCTTTGGTCCATTGCCTAAGCTTTTCATAACAAGTCCTGCAAATCTTGTGTGGAGCCCATGACTTGTCTTGGTCGCCTAATCTTAGTTCAAAGTAAGCAAAATATGCTTGCTTAACGAAGCTGTTGATGTCTAATCGACGCTGAAGAAATGTGTAGCTTCCACACACATAACAGAACGAGTCTGGATCGTTTATGCACTTGCGTCTGTTAGCGGCAGCCATGTGTAGACTGAAACAGAAAAACTTCCAAAGTCAGGTTACTACTCATAGGCCTGCTCTTGTATACTTTTAAATTTCTTTATAAGTATATTTTGCTGTTCATAAAATTTTGTACGGAATAATCATACATGTAACCAGTTTTATTGTTCAGTATTGTATAGCTTAGTAGATGATTAGTAATAGAATTCGCTACCATTATACAAGGAATCA
>RDPX01000174.1:446236-504485 GCA_003991215.1 Morbakka virulenta | reverse complement strand
CTTTATTGGTGACTACGTTACTCTGTGCGTCCCTGATACCATGCCTTGATAGTGAGTGGTATTTCTTAGGGTAATGATGTAATGTATACACGGCATACAATTGTATTAAGTGATAACATGGAAAAATATATGCTTGAAGTTAAAAAAAAATTATTATTCCTATTTTTCTCTGTAGATTTTCCAACCGGTGTTAACCTACAAGCAGATAGCAAACAGCTATCAAAGGTTTTAGGTCGTTCTTTTCTTCTCTACTCTCAAATTGAGAGCATTTCCATAAAAACCTTTACAGTTCCCAAAAGTAATGTTTTCTGTACTATTTCTAATATAGCATCACCCGTTAACTTTTCCAGGTGTTTTCTACAATCTTTAGATACCGCTTCCAGTGTTCCAATTTCAAAAAGTACAACTTTAACCTTTCTAAGATTCCACAGTTTTATTACCTCTTTCTTACGATTTTGAGATTGCTCCTGAGCGTCACAAATTAGTGGTTCGGTGGGAATTTTAGGTCATCCCTCTTTAGCCAAAGCAACGAGTCGCTCCAAGTCACAACTTTGTTATTCCTTATATACTGACGTGGAGACTTTTCTCATTCCAACTCTACACCAGTTCATTCTTTGTTTCCCTTTTTAGTGCAGCAGCCTTGACCATGTGAAACATTTCCTCCATGGTCCCTTCTAAATACCAAGCACGGCTGTTCTTTTCAGACTTAACAATGTTTGCAATTCCTATCAAACCTCTTCCACCATCTTTTCGTTTGATGTAGTATCTCTACATTGATGTTCAGGATCGTACCTTTGTTCATCGTCAATAATTTCCCGGTTCTCCTATCGAGTCGATTCAAGCCGTCCTTTCTCCAGTTGATCACCCCAGCTCCATATCCCATACGAGATACTGCCCAAGTGTTAATTGCCTTAATTTTATTTCTGGCATTTATTTTCGACTTTAGAACCAATCTGGTACGTTTAAAGTTATATTTTTATTAACATATCCTTCATCTTAGTTTCTTTAACATTGTCAGCCTCGATTATTCCTAGGTACTTGTACCCTTCCTCGGTCACCTCCTGAAAAACCTCACCATCCCACAACCTAATGCCTTCAGGCGTCTCAACTTTCCTCTCTTCAAAATCGACACACCGCACTTTTTTTTCCAAACTCCATCTTAATATCCTTGCTGATATCATGTATTGTAGAGACATGACTATTAACTTACTTTTCGTTCTTTGTGAATAATTTTAGGTCGTCCATAAAAAGCAAGTTCATTTTCTTTGCATTCCCTAGTGTATACCCAGCTGACATCTTTCTAAGGACTGATGACAAAGTTATCATGCAGATGACTAATAATAGAGGCGATAGACTGTCTCCCTGGAATATTTCCTTTTTGATATCAACTTCTCCAAGTGACTCTCCGCGTGCAGTCAGTCTAGTCTTCCAATTCTTTATTGTTTCCTCGACAAATTGTACTACATTGTCTGAGATGTTAACAAGTTTCATGTACTCTAGAATCCAGGAGTGAGAAACCATGTTATAAGCCTTCTTGTAATCGACCCATGCCATGATCATATTCTTACGTTTTCTCTTGCTTTCTCCTAAGACGGTATTATCGACGAGGCGTTGGTCCTTCTTACACCAAGAGGTATATCTACGTCCCTTCTGTTCATTCGGTAGAACACTATTTTCATCAAGAAAACTGAATATCACATCGGATATGATGCTAGTCAGAAGCTTCCACATAAATGGTAAACATGCAATGGGTCTAATGTTTCCAACTTTGTTTCCTTTAGTTTTGTCTTTTTGGCACAAAACAGTCCTTCGCTTCATGAACCACAAAGTTAACTCTGTCCCATTATTTATTAAATCATTCATATGCAACGCAATGCGACATTAAAGAGGGGTTAGTCTTTTCAATCAATATCCCTGAACTAGGTCAGGACCAGGACCTTTCCAACTTGGGACCCTTTTATATTACTCCTTCTAAATTCTCAGTGATTATGAACGTTTCCAGTTGCTATTCTCCTTTTTCTTCCCTTAACTCTCTAAGCCACTCTTCGTCACAGTAGTGGTTTTCCTTTCGTGACCAAATGATGGACCAAAACTGCTTGTTTTCTTTGGCATTTGGCACAGCATAATTCCCTCTTTCATCTCCATTAAATTCTTTGTATAATTCTGTACACTCGTTCTTGCGTATTGCTTTTGCCTAATTGCACAGATTTAATTCATTGATGTAAAAAAACCTCTATCTTTCAAGATTCGATGCATTCGTTGTCGATATGCTCTTTTGGGCTTGCCATTTTCGTCAACTGGCTTGCTCATGAAATAACACTCGATCACAAGTGCATTCTCCTCATTTATCTACTTTCTTTCTGCAGTCGCAGAATGACGACCGGGCCCTCGCTGCTGCGCCACGGGACACCTGTCGGGCGTGGCACCTTCATATAACGTTCCAGTAACATGCACGCCGTTATTTTCAATCTCTTGGTTTATCATTTTACATTCATAAAGAAGGTCACTACCTTCTTTATGAATGTAAAATGATAAGGTGTCACATCCACCAGTATTTATATCGAAATTTATATCTTTGTATCTATATTTATTATTTATATCCTTTTTATATTTAAAAGCTGAAGATCCAGACCTGACCATAAAACACAGTTACACTCGCCAGATGTCAACCTGGAACTACGGTTAGTTTTTTCCTTGGAGTTTTCCTTCTCCCAGGATGACTGCCGACTAGGGCTGATGACTCCATCCTGGCCAATCATGGCTAATCATGGCCAGAATAAGGAAAGGGACGAACTTAACTCCGCCGGACGTCAACGCAGTATTTCAAGGTCTCGGAGTTGACTAACAGGTGCTATATTTTGCCCAAGGGTGGCCTGGAGGTAGTTGTAGCAAAGGATAAACTCATTCACCCACATCGAAACTTCACAACCAGATGCAGTTTATCGTCATATCGAGAACAAATTATTAATATTATTATTATTATTATTATTATTATTATTTTTATTATCATCTTTTTTCACATTTTGTGTCTGGCTGTTCTTATTGCCGAGTTCTATGCTGACAGACGGGTCATAACAAATGACCATGGGTTACCAGCATTTTCTTTCTCAAGACTCCAGTACTTTTCGCAAAATCCTGGCTGTTCCCAACAACGTAGGCTTTTGAAGTACTCCTAAGTTGCAGTGAATCCCAAGCTTTTCAACACACTTTTCAAATCCTTTGGTCACAGATCCCAGAGCTCCAATAGCAACAGGGACAACTTCTACTTTCTTCAGTTTCCACAGTCTTTTTATTTCTCTTTTCATATCTTGATACTTTTCTACTGTTTTTTTCTTCTTCTCTGCTACGTTCGCATCCACCGGTACTGTTATGTCAATGATTATTGCCGTATGTTCCTTCTCTTCAACCAAGACTAAATCTGGCCTTCTTGCTTCAATCACATTATCACACTGGATATTTTAATCCCACAACAACGTTACATCATCACTCTCCAAAACTCCTTCAAGGGTATGCTCGTACCATACCGTACCGTATCTTGCATATATCCCAATGGATCTTTATCGCTACATTATCATGACGCCTCTTGTACTCCTTCTGAGCTAACTTCTCACATGCACTTACAATGTGTTAGATACTTTCACCTGTTTGGCCACACAATCGACACAGGGTTGCTTCCAGCCGTTTTATCAATGTGATACTTCACATAATTTGTCCTGATGGATTGCTCTTATGCTGCACAAATCAACGCCTCTGTACCAACCTTTAAATCACATTTTGACAACCATTCCCAAGTCTTCTCTTTATCTACATCATCTGTCAGGTCTCTGACAAACTGTCCATGCATTCCCTTTTCATTCCATGTATCTTTCGCTTTGTTTTCATTTCTTGTCTTAAGATCTCTAACCTCGTCCAGTTCATTTGCATTTAATTTCTCGAATTTGGCTACACCCATCAAAAGTTTCTGTTCAGATTTGGCCTCGTACACTTTCAGACTATTCTCCTCTTCTTTGACACATCGTTCTATACTTATAAGAGCTCTTCCCCCATCTTGTCTTTTGACATACAGCCTATCAGTATCACTCTTGGGATAAAAATCTCCATACATTGTCATTGTTTTCCTTGTCTGTCTGTCCAAATCGTGTTCTCTCCATTGTATAATTCCCGTTACATACTGGAATATAGCCACTACCCACGTGTTGATCGNCCGAAACCTTATTTTTCCCGTTCAACTTTGATCTAAGTACCAGTCTTACCCTTCATTTGTATTCCTTTCCAATCGCATCTTTCATTTCAGCTTCTTTGATTTTATCTAATTCCACAATACTTTGATAAGTGTAACCTTCCTCCCCAACCTCTTTCATTGTCTGTCCATCAGATAACTTAATTCTGTCACTTCTAATAACCATTCCTCGTTTCAATGTCAAAATACCACACTTTTTCATCCCAAATTCCATACCAATGTCGTTGCTGAACATGTGAACGGTTCTATCAAGCATACTCATCTGATCTTCAGTTTTGGCGTATAGCTTCAGGTCGTCCATAAACAATAAATGGTTGACCTTGTATTCCTTCTTTCCCCATTCATAATCCCCATTCACTTTCCGCAATGTTATTATTATTATCATTATTATTATTATTATTTTCATTGTTATTACTGTTGTTATTATTATTGTTGTTGTTGTTGTTATTTCACTCCGTATTACACTGTCAGTTTTTTGCTTTAAATCTGGCTACACCAAGTAACCTTATGTCTATTAGTTGTCTTCATCAGATCTTATCTTTATTAAAAGCCTAATGGAAGTCTACATTTCCAGTGTTTCAAGTACTATCCTTGCTGTTCCAAGGAGCGTACTTTTTGGGAACACGTCTCTACAGTTTTTATAGACATTTTTTATCCATGTTCCAAATTTTATTGAAATTATGCCCAGTGCACCAACGACACTCGGAATGACTTCAGTTTTCTTTATTTCCCATGAGTTAAAAACTCTAGTCTCAGGTCATGGTATTTTTGTCTTTTCTTGCTCTTTACTCTCACATCATTCGGAGCAGGTATGTCGATGATCTTACATTCTCTTCTAGACTTCTCAACAATTGCATAATTAATTGCAGTATTATTAATTTTATTGTATTTATTATTATGATTACTACTAACATTATCATTATTATTATCATTATTAATTTTAAAATCATCTTTTGCAGCAATTATCATTTGGCTGGTGATATGACTACTTCGGTTTCAAGGTTATCATAGCCGGGCTTGGTAGTTGAGATAAGCACAATTACCTATAAATTGTTCCCAATAATGTTGATCTCCTACAGTTTCTGTCGGCCAATGCTTTTTCCTGGCCTTCACCTGTAGCTTAGTCTTTAAACCCGGAAGAACTGTTTCTGCTAGTAAGAGAAGCGACACGAAAGGTCACTGGTGTCCTAAAAGAGTAGCACTGGTCAGCCTGGACACCTAACTCATTCAGTAAAAGGAAAACTTTAATTCAAACCCAGAGCAGACACGGTGTCTCAGTCGAAATACCTTTAGGAGTAGACAGGCGTGACTATCTCTTAAGCTAGTTGTTCTTTCTTGGTTTTGGCTAAAGTGAGCTTGCTAGTTCTAACCAAAGGATTGTCTGCCAAGCCAATTTAGCACTGACTGCCGACTAGTTGGATTCATATTGCGTCTGTATTGCTGTGACTACGGATTTTTTGTTGAGGGTACAGAATTAGCAGCTCCCTGGTTGCTAGAATAATGGATGGTAACAAAGTAGCATGAACTCTAGGAGACCAATCGAAGAGGCTGCTCCATCAAGGACAAATATAGAGTTTTGTAGAGTATGTTTGAATGTTCCTAAATGTATTTCTGGTTACTCTATTCCCAGGTCACAACTAATGTTAAGCCTTTGCCCAGGCTTAGACTTTGGTCACTGTCATGTATAGAAGGGGCTCTGACTTTGATCCTTTGTGGATGCTATGCTTAATATCTACTCATTCTAATCCTAGATATAGCATTTATTAGCATAACTTGAAAAGGTAAAACAGTCTTCAATAAAACCTCATTCAAACATCTTTCTTTCTTCCCCCCTTATATTTAAAGTCTTCGTCATAAGTTCATTGGCATTAAATTTTATATTAAAAGGTGTCTACTCTACACTCTACAACTCTACATATATCTGCTGCTTTTACAAATAAAAGCATCATTCAACAGCCAAGATTTGTTTGTTTAGACTTCCAGGTCCATTATCAAGAATGGCTTGTTAATTCCATATCACCAATGCTGCTGAAAACGCAAGCCCTCAGGTGTTCTCTGTCGTAAAACGTACCACAGCTTGTTGATCTTTTAATGACACTTCCTGACAGATGCTGTCAAGTCAATATTCTTCTACAATGAATCTCCTTCTTACCTCAAGCACTAACCTACGTTCATTGTATCACTATGCTCCTCTGGGTCATTTTTATCATATCACGACAACGGTTTCTTTCCTTTTAGCTTTTTAAGGGACTAAGGAATCCCCAGCTTATTGCACTCTCTACAGTTGTCAGAGTACATACTGGGGTAGTTTTCCTGATTTCCTACCTGATGCTACTAAGGATGATATTTTCTTACTTGATCCTGGAGATTGTGTATCAACATTCTGACTTTTGGCTCAGGCTGGCATTAATGTTTTAATAACTAATGGAAAATTCCAGTATATTTTCTAATTTTTTTTCTATTTTATAGATATTTTTACAGGATAAATATTTCGGGTTAATTACATTGCTATTAACATGGGTTTTGTGCATAAAAGTTGACATTGATACAAAGAGAAATATGAAATCTAAGTGAAAGTCAACTGAAGTAAAAATTCATAGAAGAGAATAGGTATTTGTTACATACAAAGGTTGAAATTATGTATCAAAGGGAAGTCAATTAGTTTCTTCATAATCTTTTTGGACAAATTTCTAAAATGTGTGGTACTTTCAGTTTTCCATAGTCCGAAATTCTCTTTATAGTCAGGATCCTCTATTTCATCGAGGAAGGTTCGGCACCATTTTCGTTGTCAAGAGATTGAGGCTCAGCTATCGATTGTTTTGTGTATCTACGCAGATCGTTCTTTGATGTATGTTGGTGCTGGAGGAGTGGTGTTATCAAATGCATTATCAATTTCTAACCAAAGAGGAAAAATTAGTTGTTGTGGGTTTTATGCGTTTTGTTTTCATTCAATCTTTACAATGTTGCAATATTTACGCGAGCAATACCGAAGATGTACAATAACGCAGCAATAGTCCCCTCAGATTATTTTGGCTTCAAAAAATACTTCCCATCTATTGATCGACGATGTCTGTACCTCCTTTGCTGCAATGAAAAAATTTTATGATTGCCGGCTTGGATTTCCCGTTACCCTTCGTCACTTATAAGATGAGTTAAGTTGTTTTCTGTTGTTGTCAGTACAAGCTCATTTCGCTTACCAGAAAACTTGGTGTTCAGGAGGTAGGGTGTCATTGTCATGGTGCCTTTGTCTTTCTTCCAATAGATTAGTGTTCTGTTATTCTCTCTGTCAACCATCTTTTTCAAGTAAACGACANTGGAACTTCCATTGATCGATTGGTTGGTATATGTAACGATCATCTGGATTATATTATCCTCAGTGGACGTTATTGTTTTCCTTCAGGTCATTCAACCCTTGGTGATGTCTTGAACGTGCCATCTTAATTCAGCTGTTTTTAGTGTCTTTATTTAGTTGGTGAACATTTCTCTTTGTGGATGCTTTGATGTTGTCACATCACTTTGCTGCAGGTCTTCCTCTATCTCTTTTGCCTTCGATTTTTCCTTTCATTATTAAGTTTTCTAAACTGTTGTCTGCACTGTTTATGTGGCTATAGTAGGTCAGTTGTCCTTTTGTAATGGTGTTCAATTATGATTTATCCGTTTGTATTTGGGCTAGCACCTATTCACTTCTTCTTCTAGGTGTTCAAGACACCCTTAGGAATCTTCTCCATACTGAAAGTTCAATGAACCTAGCCCGTCGTAAAAGTGGATTAAAAATACCACTGAATTCTGCTTTGACACCTGCTCTGTTGGGTATAATGTTTTGTAGAGCTTGATGGATATTCTAATTGGGTTTTGTGATGATCCAGGTTCTCCTTTGACTGAATACAAGTACTTGGAAGATAAACAATATCATAAATCCTGCCAAACGTCAAATTACTCAGAATATAACTCTTCTGGATAAACTAGATAGTAAATTTTTTGAGCCTGACGATGGGAGAATTATCTCTCGAAACGTAGCTCAGAAAACGTTTACGATTCAAGACATGATAAAGCTTTGATTTGCACCACAGCTGATGTTCGTACCATTATTCAGTTCTATCCATCGATAGAGTTTTATGAATAATTTGTGTCATTTTGTTGTGTCTCACCTTGTACTTTGTATTTGGCACTTATACCCACTCATTATATAAATTACGCTTACCCCACTATGGTTATGAAGCCTACACTTGAAGTAGACAGCACTACTACTATATGACACCTGATGTAAATTTTGAGAACAATGTGTTGTCTTTTTTTTCGATGGAAGCTGAAGATACTTAGATAACCCGTCTATCCACTATCGGCTGTTTTCTACTGTAAAATTGTCAATACAGTGGAAACAAAATATTTAATAATTTACAAAAATTAGCAAGACTGGATTTCCGCTCCATCTAGTAACATTGAACTCTAGTCATAAGCAGTAATCAGCTTCTATCTTTTTGGGAGAAAAACACAGCAGAATCAAGTCTTTCGACATCCAATCATAGAATATGCTCGTCTCTACTAAAATCCTAGTTTGTTTTTAATGCTTACATATTACAGATTAATTTGTTCCTTATAATTCATTGTGGTTCTGACAAGTGTTTGTGAAGGAACCTTTAGCCCAAGTGATTTGAATCGCAAATGAAAAAACGTGTAACGTTAGTCAAGTTTGAGTATTACTTTCAAGTTGTTACAAGTTGGGACAACCAACTTTCGAATATCCTCTTATTCAGTAAAGATTAATAGCATGAGATGGAATATCGTAGGTCAAGTAAGAGCACGCTGACTTAATACATTGATTTTTGTACAACTCATAGTGAAATGAAATTATATATGGCATAAGCCTAATGTGTGTCGCCTGTGAAATTGAAATTATCTAACCATAGTCTGGCAGCGATTTCTTTGAAAAGTTCAAGCGGTTGGTAATTACCCGAGTTTTGCCGAACGATTCTATAAGTCAATATTTTACAGATACAATATAGTGAAAGAGAGCTCACAAAAACAGGGGATCAGTCTACCCCAAAATATTGAACAATAACACCACTGACAGACTAGTGCAAATATTATTGTTCACAGTCAGGTTTTCGTCACGCTTCCGATACTTCCTTTACTTCCTTGCTGAGTTCAAATTTAGTACGAACATTCCATAAATATTCTTTCCTGCCAGCTTGCATACTAATTACTTTGTGTAACAAATATTATAATCGCCTTCTTCCATTCTTGAAATCCATTGATTGTAAGTGTTGATAAAAATAGAAGCCCAGCGTTAAGAATGTAAACATGGCCTATTCATGCGAGTTGTTAGAAATGGAGGGAACAGTAACATCTTAATTTTAGGTGCTTTAATTGCAAACTATTTCTACTCAAAGTCCTTTAATTAGACTTCATATATGGTGCAATTTGCTTAAATACCATTTTCTGCACTGGGTGATAAAAGACACGTTCCTTTTGGAGGGATCGTCTTTAAAGAAACGACAATAGCGCTGATATTTGCTCCCTCAGTTCTCCATTTACTAGATAATTTCGTACAAGGAGCTACCCCCATACTTGCAGTCCCCCAACACCTAATTACGTTCTCAGGATAGTTTTTATGACTTCACCACTTTACATCTACTAGTTTTTCCCTATATTTTCCAAGAAGAAAAATAATAACACATTTGAAAAGAAAAATTAGTACGGAATAGATAAAGGTTTTATAATTTATAAAATCCCCTTAAATACCAGTGACGATTTTCAATCAAACTCTACTTACAACTTAAACTATTACTATATCTTGAGTACACATATTCAAAGCAAAACTGCTACAGCGCATATTAGTGAAAGTTACTTTTTTTTCTAAGCAATACATCCTGACCCATCTCTTGCGGGATATACACGAAAACATTTGCCAGAATAGGACAATTGATACACATCCGCTATGTGTACAAAATATTTACTGTGGTATATTTATAGTGCTGCTTAATTTCTGTCATATCTCGCTGTTTACGATTACAGGGTTACAGACGATCCCTAGGGGTTTTTTGTGTTGCCTTATCGTACATTAGTCTGAGTTGTTCTCTAAGATCATTTAAGATCCCCATTTACACTTTTTCTTATACATCAAAACGTTACCTACTCTTTGGGAGTATGATTTTTTATTTATTTGCGTTTTAAATAAAATAAGTAAAAACTTCCAGTAAACCGTTTCAGCTAGAGCTTATAGTGCACGAAAAACCAATTATTAGAAGACCTTCCAAATTTTTGGCAATTTTCTCAAAGTAGAAGTCTACAAGTAAAATATCAGAATCTGAGGTAACTAAGGTATTCTACGTCAGAATATTTCTGCTTAGCAGATGGTACCAGCACTGTACCCTTTTACTAAGTCAACTAGTACATTAACTCCATAATCATAGGTAGTTTCAAAGTAAAAAACCTTCCTTTGTGAAACGTGTAGATATTCCTCTACTGGCAACGTATTTTGATAAATTTACTTTTCTGCGCCCTACTCTTGAGTTAAACCCACTTTAGGTCTCTACTTTGCGTCACAAATTTTTTATCATCACAGAGCAGTCTCTTTTTAAAGGTCCAACAACTGGATTGCAATAAGAAACACAAAGGATACCTTTCCAAACTTATTTTCTTACACAGTAAGACAACAGAATGTGCATTCCTACCCAAATCCACAACTTGCCTCCACGAAGAGACGATTCATATCTTGTCCTTATTAATCAATAGACCCAACCTATATCTTAATTCACCTATAACATCTACTACAGTTTTCTCTACCCGAAAACTAACAATTAAACCAAATACGCAAAGCTGCAATCCATTAGTACTTTCTTCTGATCAAGTTCCGTTTTGTGAGATGCAACTCAATATCAATGCAAATAAACTCCAATGAAACTTCTACTTTGATCGTAAGCATACAATAAGTGTAATATTTTCAAATCATCCAAAAATATTGCTGCTTTCACTGGACGGAATACGTCTCCGACCTGGCGAAGTGACACTGCGCGTTTCCCCTCCACCAAAAACATGTTCAAATGAACTGCTTCTACAATCAGAATTCGTTGAATTTCTAGATTTGTCATTGTTGTTATCAGAAAGTTGCGACGGGACAGAATCATTATTGCCAAAAAGTGAAATAGATGATTTTCCTCCTGGTGGGCTCAGAACACGAGTTGCAGTTTTAGGACGCTTTTCGTGGAATGGTTGAGCTATGGGTGGAGACATCTTCCGTTGTAACCTAGGATCAGGCTCATCGCCACTAGCGAATATAGATGATTTATTTCGATCAGCCTGGCATTTGTTAATTGGTTGTGGCTTATTTTTTTCAGGTAACGGATGCAAGATATCCTCTTTTACTTGTTTTGAATAGCTTGAATCTCCAATGCCATTGGTATGGACTTTCTCAACTGGTGCTTTTTTCTCTACGGGCGATGAGCTTTTTCTATTAATGTTGTTGGAATGGTTTTCTGCAGAGACAAAATTTGCGTTAGCATCCTCTTTAATATGAGTATGCTGCACAGCTTTTTCCAATTTATCTACATTTCCTGATGGTTGATTACTATCGTTAATTCCATCAAATATGTGTGATTTTGAACGCTCTACCTGACATTGTTTAATATTATGCGAACTTTCCTCAAGCCCAGAAGAAAATATATTTATCGATGTTCTTCCTCCAGGAGGAGCTAACACTTTTGTAGAAGATTTGCTCATGATTTTGAAAACTCCAGATGATGTTTGTAACCTTAAACTACTTATTTACTTGTAAATTCAATGAATCAGCCTGGCAGGTTTTTCTTTCCGACTCACCACACACTACAATTTTGAATACAAGGCATAAAGCATGAAAGCATTCTTCTCAAATTGGCCGCCTAGTACAGCAAAGCTCAATTTTTTGCCCACTTCTTTTGTTATATGATAATGTCGTCCGAGAGTTTTGACTGTGTATATTGTGATCTGACTTAACTGTAGAAGCTACTTTTTATGGTTCAATTTGATAGCATTGTCCTTATCGGTGCTGCGTTTACATAATTTGAATAGAAATAATGAAAGGTATGACCACCAATGAACTTAACTCGACCCTGACAGCTTAAATTACACGGAGAGTAATTTCTGAGGTGCTTAAAAGATATTAATTACTATGGAAACTTCGTAACAGAAAGCCTATCCAAAGTTGGGTTTCGTTATATTTTGAGGTGAAAAAGGATACTAATTTTTCTAAATAGATGTTTTCCTTTGTTTTTAGTTCTGTTCGGTTGGAAACTGAAGAAAAAATGAGCTTCCTAAATATTATTTGTTTTCCATTGTAACTCAAGCAGACTAACGCTTGTTCTGAGATTGTATATCGACTTCTTGTTTGCAGAACAACGCCAGTTCTATTTGCATTGGATTACAAACCATCGAAAAAAGTCTTTATTGCCTTGTATGAAATCAAGGTTTTGTTATGTTAACGACGGTATAATCTTTCCTACAAAGTTACATGTTGTCATTTCGTTCAACCTCTGCTTGCCAATTCTTTATTTCTATGACTTAGCTTATACAAAAGTTCTTTTCTATGATTTATCTTTTCTAGATCACTGAACACCACAGACAATAATCTCGATGAGAGGAATTTCAGAGAAATTAAAAACTCAAACCATAATATATCTTACTGTTTGATGTTTTACTTATTGCAAAGTCGTTATCATTAGTAAAAAGCTTCATCTATTTTCTGAATCTAGTTTGACTCCCAGTCTCTTTCCTATTTCTTGATTGACATTTGATCAATTAACAAAAATATGTGCATTCCTATAACTTAGTATTAAAATTACTTGCGGTCATGTTTCAATAGGTTCAAACATAGATGTATGAGCTTTATCATGTCGTGAGTTGTAAGATTTTTCAGAGCTACGTTTCGAAAGACAGTTCTCCCATGGTCAGGCTACTAAAGTGATTAGATACAGCTCTTTTCCCTTCGACAGCCCAAATCCAAGTAGTAACCGAGGTTTTGTTGTTTTGAAGAGCAGCGACGCACCTGTCTTGTGTTTCTTGTATTTCTTCAGGTAGTTCTGTAAGCCATATTTCTGGAAAAGAGTAAGATATACTGTTGATGTGATTGCTGTGCTGTAGGGAATGGATTGCTTCTTTTATTTTTCTTATGTTGCTTTTCTTGTCTGTAATTTCTTTGTTTTTCCAGTTAAAAGTGAGATATTGTGCCAAACAATGTTGCGCTTTTTCAAGACTCTCAGTGTCACCATTCTAAGCAGCTCTTTTTTGCTCCTATTCCCTTGTATCCAAGTAACGTAGCTTAGAAAAAGCTTACGACTCTTGATTTGATAAAGTTGCTATACTTACAGCTTCCATTGAGTCTAAAATTGTTTGAACGTATTAAAAATTCAAAAATTTTCAATACGTTCAAACATGTTGTAAAAAAGGGTTTTCCTAAACAGGAACAAAAACAACACAGTGATATGAAGATCCTTACGACTTGTTTAAGGGTGAAAATTCAGGTAAAGAAGGAAATTTCTATGGTTTCGTGGTGGACTTTTGTGTACCTCAGCTTCGAAGTACCACCCTGTTTTTCCAAACATTACACCTCCAAACTCTGCAGTATTACTGTCAAATAGGTATTAAATTTTATTTGCTGCATTTAAGGTATATATATATTTTCACTGGATTGCTGAACAACACTTAAACCGTGCAGTTGCTGCANTTGCGCTTTTTCAAGGCTCTCAGTGTCACCATTCTAAGCAGCTCTTTTTTGCTCCTATTCCCTTGTATCCAAGTAACGTAGCTTAGAAAAAGCTTACGACTCTTGATTTGATAAAGTTGCTATACTTACAGCTTCCATTGAGTCTAAAATTGTTTGAACGTATTAAAAATTCAAAAATTTTCAATACGTTCAAACATGTTGTAAAAAAGGGTTTTCCTAAACAGGAACAAAAACAACACAGTGATATGAAGATCCTTACGACTTGTTTAAGGGTGAAAATTCAGGTAAAGAAGGAAATTTCTATGGTTTCGTGGTGGACTTTTGTGTACCTCAGCTTCGAAGTACCACCCTGTTTTTCCAAACATTACACCTCCAAACTCTGCAGTATTACTGTCAAATAGGTATTAAATTTTATTTGCTGCATATGATTCTGTCCTATCTGAGCAAACGACATTCAGCAAAGACAGGAATGCGCTTTATTGTTCTCAGTGAGATAGACACAGTGTTTTTCATTTAATAAAGTATTCCCTATATACTAATGAAACATAATATTTTTAATCAAATATTTTAAGTCACACAACAGAACACAAAAAATCAGTAACATCTCGATAAAATGATAAACAACTTGCATTTTTCACTCTTTGTTTCCAAAAGTCGTTTATTTTATGACTTAGTTCTTTTATCTTCTCGTGGAATAATATTGTGATCATCTATGTTATTTCTTTATTTATAATTATAAAAGTAGAATAATATTAAACACTTGTGCGTTACATTATGACCGGCAGATCGTGCAAATGAGGAAATTCAATATGACATTCTTGAAAAACTGGCTCGTGGTTTTACTTTATCGCTTCTCGGTCGTTTGGCTAAGATCAGGTGTTGAACTCATGTTTCTTTCTGGTCGGGCTTTGAGTTTTGGGTCCCTGCCTGTAGGATCTGTGGTCTTCACATGCTGAGACACTCATTCTCGACAAACCAAAGGGAAGTGCCCTACACAGGAGGGACTTTAGAAAGTGAATCGTATGTCTTGTTGTCCATGGTGTATTGCATGCTTTCTGTTTATCTTTACACGTTCTGTCACCTCTTTTCGGTTCTTTTATGGATAGATGTCTGTGAAAGGCTTTAAATGCTCCTCTCATTACCAGTGATGCTGCCAATGGGAAGCCCGGTATTATCTATCTTTCTTTTAAAAATAATTTCTTAAACCATTTGATTTACATTTTTAGCGGATTATGGGGGCAGGTTGTGGGCTTATAAAACTGCTGTTATTTGGTCCAACTAGCAAGAAATAAGTTGAAAATAAATGCTGTCACTGTAAGCGAAGAGTTCCTTATCTTTTTGGTTTTACTGTATTCTTAACATTTCAAAATATACAATTTCTACTGTGTGGAATGTTTGCCAATGCAGAAAAGACTAAATGCTTGTCTAGTACCATAACTCATGGCTGTTTGAAGAACCAACGGAAAAAAGGAAAATCCAGACGAAAGTGGAATGAGGAAAGTATATTGTGCATAATTGTTTTGCAGTAGCAGTTGTCAGATCACTGAGAGAAATACAGAAGGAAGAGAGAGCGCAAGCAGAGGTAAAATGACATCACAGCCCAATGCGTATCAAAAAGCGATATTATCATGGGCATCAAAGTAGTCAAGAGTAGGAAACACAAGTCTGTTTCTAGGGTTAAAACAAAATTTTGTTAGATCTTGAACATTATTATCTGGCTTATGATCTCTAATCACATCACCAGTTAGGAACTCCAATGCCCCATTGTAACATTGTTCTTTTAATACCCACCTTTCACTGGTATCCGCATATTATTTTTGGCTGCCATGACCTAGACTTTCAGCTTCATTACCACTCACAAAGTTTGGACTTTTTGTACTGGAGACGTTATTTTCTTAGTTTCATTATACCTCATCCTTAATTTTTAAAGCAAAAGTGGTTACAAAAAACATTACCCTCCTTTCTCTGCTTAAAAGCCTAAAGAATATTGCATTCATTTGTTGGCTCCTTTATTATCAAATGTTCGAAGGCACTGCAACAACTATGTGACGTGTTGTCATACAATAGAGGCTTGAAAGAAGTCAAAATCCATTCGAGGGAATACAAATGTCAGCTCTGCACCAGTCTTGAAATCAGCAGGACACAATGCATATTTTTATTGACTAATTACTACTTTGTAAGCAAACAAAAAGCCAAGGAGAAACCTATTCAATAACACTTTACTAGCTACCATTATTCTTATAAGTCGTCTTTAATCAGGGTGTTTTTGTGATATAATTTAATAATAAGCACCTTTAAGCTAATGGTGTCAGAATAATATCATATTGTTCAAGATGTTCTACCATACATTTTCCTCATTGATCACTCAAAGTACATAATTTAACTACATAACCCATATCGTTCAAATCAACACAATCAAGCCTAGAAATTCAGAGGAAGAAAGAGGAGAGTAAATCAGAGACATGCCATTATAAGCAAGGTTAATTTCTTTTAATATAAAAGGACAACGAATTTCCTGTGAGAATTTATCTTTATGTTCCTCAAGTCATTTGGAACAATTCCACTTTAGTTGTGAAAATTGATTTTACTTTTGCGTCTATCCACATCTACATTAAACTACTTTTGCATGTATTGTTTGCCCCTCCTACTTTGTTGTGAGTCAATTTTGAGATTAAATCCAAACCTCTAAGGTCAAAGTACCTCAAGTCTACTCTTTTATCACGTGTTTTCCCAGTAGGCCTACCTGTTTCCCAATGGACCGCGTCTCCTAAGAGAAAACCGTCAGCTACCATTACTGTGACTCAAAGATTGCAAGGAACAAAACCTGAGCCACAGGAATGGTTAGAGGGACTAACTCCCATGCAGTTAAACCTGTTGCTTAATTATACATATTGAAGTGATCCTTGTTGCTGTTGACGTTGTTCTACTAGAACACTATCAGCAAATATTTTAATAAAAGGAGCTTAGGGATAAGAGTATATATTTTTTACTCTGCTAGGCTGTCAGGTTAGAATCGATGGCGCAGGCCTTGGGTAAGGTGTACCACATAAACAGAAGGACGTGTTTTGCTTTTTGCTCAGTAGAAAAAGAAAACGCAAAGTTTACGTAAGTATTGCTCGAACCGATAGCAAAAGAAGTAAGGATGTTCACGCATTTCTCAAAATATTCATCGAAGTGGCGGTAAATTGAAGAAGATCTAGAGAAGAACAAGCTACAATTTAGAACAGTTTTGTGACCAAACCTATTAGATTATTAAAAACATTTTTTACACGGTTAGAAAATTGATATCTTGTGAATCACAAGCACACTTGTTGCATACAGTCATTAAATAGGCTAGACCTCCGTATCAAGTAAGCTTATCAAACGACAGTATATCTGTAAAGATTTTCTCCTTAAACATTGCTCGCAGACTAGCTATTCTGATTATATGCATCACTAATAAACCAAATTGAACTTTATGTTATGCATCAGTCATCAATTCCAACTACGAAATGCCAAATATCCATTGAAAGCCACCTCATTCACTCATCAATTGACGGTTTTATGGGTAGCCTTTTTATCATAAATTTCAACAGGAAAGGGAATAAATAAGTCATGCATACGAATCAAAAGCATTTCCATGCTACTCAATTGACCTTTCTAAACCATTGAAATGGATATTGATAGTCAGAGCAAATTCAATAAAGTCCTTAAAACATCGCTCAATTCAAATTTTACCAACAGGTACGACCCAAAAGATGGTTAAGATTTTGTGAATTGCCCAGTAGAATTTTGCCAAGGTTTGAGCAGAGACAAACTTTGCAATCTTTGCTTTCGTTTTCTTCAAGTATTAGTGCAAATGTTTGCTTTCATTCGCAACTTTCTGCCTCGAGGCCATCACTCTCAAAAAACGGAAGAAATTTTCCATAGTACTTAAAAATATATTTGACCTTTAATATTTGTTTGTCATATCGTTTAATTACGAACACACTAAGCAACAATTAGCCCGTTTTGAGGGTTGGAAAGTCTTTTTCTACGTTATCAACGAATGGGTAATACAAATTGACTTTGAATATTCTGCACTTGATTGGTCACAGCGATAACTTTTATGTACAGATTTAGTTTGAATACTCGCTACAAAAGGCTTATATATTTCCGTACTGATCACTTTTGTGATGTTTCCGAATTCTGTCTACACTTTTTCCAAATCTCATCTGTTATTGCACCTCGTGCATTCTTTTGCTCTTTTAATATGTTGACAGTTTTGGATGCGTCTTTCGGGCTTCAATTTTTTGTCTTGAGTACCTAAGTGACTGATGTAGAAAAAAAAATTAAATGCACTACAATCTGCGTGTCTTGTAGTTGCTATTTCCTGTTCTACAGACTTTTTCTCTAATCTTGCCACTACCGTTCTCCGGCAGGTTTTGAAGAAACCCCTAACCCTTGCTTAAGCATTTTGATATGTTGTACTGTCCTTATGTCATTTAAGGTAACTGACCCTTTTGCCAACTGGATTTTTATCTGCGGTACCTACAATAGCCTTATGTCATAAAATTAAGTTGTCCTAGAAATAATGTGAAAAACCAAAGTTGTAGTACTCCCCCAGAGACACAACTGCTCTTTTATGACTTTAGTATATTTGTTAACTATTCAGTTTGACCTTTAATATTTAACAATAGCCTTAGATCTAGAAGTAGTTTGTATCTTGTTCCAAATCCAATCCAGTTGACAAAAGTGGAGATGTACCTTTCAATAAGTGCTTTTTGTCTGATAAAGCGATATCTGGCAACAAAGCCAAGACCTGCGTTGCTGAAAATTGTTACTGACCTCGTTTTCAGATATCTTTAGGCGTTTAGCACGATAAACCAAACTAAAAAATCCTTTGTTTCTGGGAACAACTACCCTGTTTTGCCGTCAAACTATGTTTGAACTTTGGGTAACTGGCTTCCAATTACTCATGAGTAAACTTCTTCTTTTAAGGATATTTCTTTTGTATAATTCAAGGTCATGCTGACAGCCTCAACTTCGTTTTATTCACACGAAAAGTAAACTTCTTTTCCGTTTTAGTTTTAGTTTGAAAGCAGTTTTTATCGACTTGAAAAAAACAGCTCTGGGTAACATTATTTTTAAAAATCACAGAATCACAGGTTTATTCGTGAAAAGAAAATTTTCCACAATTCCTAAAATTGAATATTGGTACAGAAAAACGTATAAGAAATAGTAAAAAAAAATTTCTTTCTCTTCTTTTTCTTCCTTCTTTTCTTCTTTCTCTTTTTGTTCTTCTTTTGTCATCTCCTTCCTTCAGGTATGATGTCAGATCGGGGTTCCCAGGGTATCCTAACACTTTTTATTGAGACTAAGTTTATCTGCTAATCAAAAATCCTCAGTTTGTGATTTCTAACCTATGTGAAGTTGCTCATTTTAATCCCGCTTTCTTTTATGAATGTAAATTTTGGAAATCCGATGGCATGGGGCCAAGCAGTCCAAACTATTTGAATACCGTAAATGAAGTCTGAAATAGGATCATGAGATGGCCAAATATTAAGCTACAGACCTCTACACAAAATATTGATTTCTCGGCTGTTTCCTTTCTCATTTTTCTATTTCTTTTTACTATTGAGTTTTTTAAAATTCTACAACTAACTAATAATCCAAAATCTTTCAATGCCTGAGTTATTTTTAGAACTTAAGGGTAGAAACTAATTTTTGGTTTTAACTTGTAGTTTTATGTATGGTCATATCTTCAAACATTTTTTCTTTGCTATTTACTTTCACTTATCAGTTCTATTTTTTTAGAGAAGTGAAAACTAAGTGTGCATCAAACTGCATTTGATACAATGCCTACTACTTTAAAAGTTCCATGCTTAACCACGGGGCTATCTTTCTAAAAAGATTATCCTGCAACCATGTAATTCATTGTAGTGGGCTCTTTTTTTACCACACATGTAGGGTGGAGCCTCTTACGGAACCACCTTCTGTGGCAGGAGAATCTAATCCTGGGAACAAGGAGGGCAAGTTTAATTTGAAAAAGGAAGTAGTTGGATTAGGAGAATTGAAAAATATGTGTCCACTCTACTGGTTTCGAAGCAGTGTTTTTGTCGTTCACGGTTAAAAGCTCTACAACCTGCTCTATCCTTTTGTCGCCTTGAAAGCCATAGAACCCAGTTCATTACACAAGTTTTTACTTTTTTTCTAAATCCTCGCCTTGAATATTGTTTTCTCAATTCTTTAATATTAGTTCAACTATTTGACTGCAGCGCAAGTCGATCGTTTGAAGCTGGTGACAATGGACACCAGAATGAAGATATATTTTCAAATATAGAACAATCAGTTATAACAGGATCAATGATCAGAACTCCAAAATAATCCTATACTCTCTGAAAGATTAGAGTTGACCTTCAGAGAAAATGTAAGGAATTGATTCGGTCAAAGTTTGGCACGTAATTTACGCCAAACACAATTCAAGAGATTTACTGGCAGTATAACCGATAGGCTTCGTGTCATACCCTAAATGGGAACTTTACAAGAAAGAGCTATAGGCTGGCATTAAAAATTGGCATCAGTCAATAAATTTTCTAATACTTCAATAAAGCTCCTCAGGTCCCTGTCTGAACCAGGGAAGTGCGAAGAAATCTTAAAAGTGAAAAATATATTGATGACTTAACTTAACCAAATGCTTTTTCTTTAAGTGTTTTGAAAGTAGTTTCATGGTAGTTTCGTAGTTTCAATGGTATTTGAAAAATTATAGCCAAAGCAATTAAAATTAATGAAGTTGTAAAATAAGTTTGAATTTAAAGTCAGGAGATTTTAGAAAGTTCAAGAATTTACTTTTATGGGTTTGAAAAAGGTGCTTTCGTTTCTTTGGGAAATAAAGTCCTTTAATTTTGCTTCTTCTTTTTTTATTTTGTCATATAACCTGTGGTTTATTAGTAACATTTTCCTAACCTTCTCCAAGTGCTTTTAAGCAAAGAAAAGAATTTTTCTGAATATTCTGAATGTCTTCTTAGTGTCATTAAAGTCGCTATAGTTATTATTTTCATGGGGTTTTGTCTGAACTAAGGATTTCCTTTGTGGTTTCTGCTTTTTTTACAAAGTTCTATTGTGAGATTACAGAAGTCACTTGTAAGTGACATCTCATAAGGATCACGTTATGTTGTTAACTGAAGTAGTCATTGAAAATTTACGATCGATAACATGCAATTAAAACTATTAAGCACACCTAGGGGTTGCTACGTTTAAAATATCTTGTCAATATTTTCGAAAAAGCTTTGAAAGTAGCAAATTTTTCTTCCCAATAGACCTGGCAATTTAGATCAAGCCTTATCTATGTCTTTATTTTGTGGTTTTAATAGTATTTTTAAGCTCTGCACCGTGGCACTATATGATTACAATATAGCATTACAGAAGTGTCTTTTCAATCACAGATCTTCTCTCTGATTTTCTTTCCGTCTGCTGTCATCAAACTACAGAAACATGAATCAAGTTGTTTTTTTATGCGACTCGTGCTTAAGAGTGCATTTGTCGTGGAACCTCCCTAGTTATAAAGTAATTTTAGGGTTCAATGCATCCTGTGTTAAGTAAACCTTTTAAATTTAGGATTAAATCTTTTGATTTTTGTGAGTGGACAAACGCTAATTGAACCAAATACAGTATTCATTTGTGGACCTTCTTCTCCTTGTCCTACTCCTCCTCCTTCTCTTCACTTTTTAAGTCGGAGTAGAAAGTCGGCGATCAAGCATCAGCACAGAACTTTTTCCCTTTACATTCCTATTGGCACAGACGTCTTGACAGTTTGGCTAGGTTACTCACTCCTCTGCCAAGTCTATCCTCGATTATGTTTGTGAAGTTCGTATCTTTAAATCTTTAATTCTTCTTAACATCATCCAGAAAAAGCATCTTTTAGATGTTTTTCAGTAAAACGCAGTGATATCATTATTATCCCCATAGTCAAGCTTTCGGTTTTTTTGCTTCAATTAATCCCACGCTTGTATGATATGATTCATCCAATACTATTTGACACAGTGTTTTCCCGACTGCGTTTTTCTTATATCTTGTGTATCTTGATCTTTACTTCAAACCCAAATGGAAAATTGATAATTCCTTTATTGTCATAATAAACACTCGTTTGTCGCATGTTGTTTTCAATTTTTCATTTTCGTTCTTAAGAAATGGCATCGTCAATGGTTTGGAGGCCGAAGGCTGAATCTCCAACTCAAGCCCTCCAAGTGAAGCAAATTTGTAATTTTTGGCCATCTTGAATGGAGTCAAAAATCAAAACAACTGTTAACTCAATACGAAATAAGTTACACACTGAAGCACAGAAAATTTAATGCCTTGAGTACTTACAAAATAAGGAAGGTGTCTATGCCCTGCAGATTTAAATCATGGGACTGAGATCAGGCTGCAACTTATTTTTCGTGCCGCTTTTTGCATTTCATTCGCAGAAGCCTTCTCCTCAAACTGAGGCAAGTTGGAGTATCGCAGACAAAACGGAAGCAAATTTTTCTCCGCTCACCCCAAGAGAAGTTGTGCAACGAAAAGTGAAGCAAATTTTTCTTGCTAGGATAGGTACTTTCCCCTTAATAGGATCTAATATAGTGGGGGCTGCGAAGCGGGCCCCAACTATAAGTAAGTCAGTTAGATTAAAATAGTCATTTAGTTAATAGATACAATTAATTCTTTGTTTTTGCACGTTTTTACGTAGTTTTACTGCATTTTGCACATAAGGAGCGCTTTTAAGAAAATTCATTCCTAAGCTTAATCTTTTTACTGAGATGTGCCTAATTTACTATCTCGCTAGCTTATTTTTAAATGAGAGTACTATACAGGGTTTGAAAACGTTAGTTTTTCTCTTTAGCCGGTCTTTGACATAGTACTATTCTTACTTTATGATTTCAGAATCGCCAACATCAACATTAAAAGTTATAGGAAAAAACACATTTTGAAAATGCTTGGTAATATGGACTTAGTGGAAGCTATTGATATAATGGATTTAGCATGTCATAAACCTTAAAATGTACCTCAGAAAAAGCATACGACTCACAACATGATAAAGCTAATTTATCTACTCTAACAGACGTATTTTTAAAGACTGCTTGAACTCCACAACAAAATGTTATTTATTATTGACTTTCTTCTTATTTTTTATGTTCCACTTTCTTCCCTTACTATGATTCCTGCGGCACGCGGTACCTACACATACAATAAGGTCAGACTGATCTTTCGGGGTCAAAACTGTATACAAAGGTATATTTAGAGTCCCAAAAACTCAGACAACATTATTCTGATGTTTGTAGGTATGGACAACATACCCGAAACATTTATGGATTTTTAAGGCGAAGTATGTGAGATAAAAATGTAGGTATATGATTTACTGTGGTTAAATGGCAAATTGAAGTTACAAATTTGAAGGAAGATGAGACAAAAAAGCTTCCATGATTATATCCAAAGGAATTTGTGATATATTGACCTGAAACATATAGACTAATATCGGTCTAGTCCAGCATTGTATTTGTAGTACTCCGCAAGTTCTTTCCAATCAGCCCAGTGCCGCTAAAACATACTGTTACGCCAAGAAAGATGCAATCACTTCCCTTTCTAGGGTAAAATCGATAAAATGCAGTTCCAGGCATGCCAATTTTTCCAACAAATTTCTACACAGATCTCCTTCACAAGTCGCCTTTTTGTCACCATTCAAAATGGCGACTGTAAAACAAATTTGTCTTGCTTATTACCAAGTAACCCATTAAGAGTTGAAGATCTAGCTTTAAACTAATAAATCATTGGGCCTGCTGCATCAGAAAATTCAATAATGCGACATTCTTATTTACCCCAAAAATAATGTTCAAGTTGAAGTTGTCGCATTACAGTGGAAGACAATAATGTCATAGAAGCTAAAATAGATGTGGGGAAACAACCCATCGACGGAGATAAAAATGCATTTTCTAATTTATGCCGCTGAAAAATTACACAGAAAGTGTATAACCTTGCCAATTAAAAGACGTCCGAAAAATATGCAAAAATATCGAGATTGCAACTTTGACAAAAACCACTGCTGTTTAACAATGGAAATGACCTTGCACAGTGCTTTACGGTCAATAGCTCACCTGAAAAAGATCATGCTGAGGAACTGGGAAAGCAGCATGACTGAAAGCATAATCTCAACAGAGGAAAATACACGGAGTTTCAAGGAGGTTTCCTGGGAGAAATGCAAGAAATTTTGAAAAGCTAAGTTACCTGTTATTGTTGATGAAGCCATAAATGCCAATAAGCACTCCACTTTTCCTTTTGTGGAACTTCTGGTCAGATCTCTTATACTTTTCGTGTCCTCGTGCTTGTTTCCAGCACCATTTATAAAAGATTTCTTTAAGGTATTGAAGAATTATATTGCTGGCTTTTGTTTGGATCTGAACGACTCTATTAACTGGGACTCCCTTGATGTTTTAAATATACTTGACGGTGCAGGCCTTTGCAGTCCAGCTTGTTGGTTGATATTTTGCTAATCATGCTTAGCCAAGGGTCTTTTGATATCCTGAAAGACGTCTTTCCAGGTTTTTATAAAAAGGTAAATTCTCTTCTTGCAGGAGCGTTTTTATTCAATGGAAGTAAGTGTTCCAACCAATCTATAGCATTTTCCCTGATGATAAAACCTCGAGTAGGTCTGCTTTGTTATATTATATAATCTGTAACTACTTATGATCAAAACCGCAGAAGCAAAATATGCAGTGAAATATTAAGAAAAATTAATGTGTTCGTGACTGAATTGGAACCAGCTCTTTTAAGTAAGGAGAGGTTCAATCTGGTGACAGGTTGATCTATGATGGTAAACTCATTGAGGAAATAGCTCCCATACCTTTGTTATCTGAAGAGACGATCGAAAAGGTCACAGGTGCCGCCTGTTTAGTGTCAAGATGAAAACAATATTTTTGCAGGGTTTTTTTTCATTTTCAAGATTCTACACACTTGAATTTAACTTTTCAAACGTAGTATGTACATCGGCTACCTTTTCAATGTGTGAATGCTTTATGACAGTTTAAAATTTTACTGCCAATGATAGCGCCCATTTGCCTATAACAGGGAAAGACATTATGAAAACTTGGGAGTAGAAAGTGTACTTATCAGAGATCTGAGTATTTGAGAAGACTTTTAATTATTCTCTTTGTAACTGTTAAAATAAAAAGGCTGGAAGCATTAATGTAAATACCTAATTGTTGATAATTTCCACTTAATCACATCAAGTTTAATAAAAAATCACTTATTCCGCTCCTTGTTTCTCTGATTGAATATAAAGGTCTACCTTCCATGTCATTTTCCTTGGAATCGGAAGTTGATAGAATAAGATAAAATCCAAGCAGATATTATGACATATTTTCTTTCATTCATGGTACATAAAAAAGTTAAAATTGGGAGACGCCATCAAGACCCAAAATACTCAATATCTGAATACTTTGTGTGCTGGATTAGAAATTGGCTTGTGAAGTATATGGTGTTATTTGATTCTTTACAAGGTTAAATTTGGAGGTAATCTGATGCCTGGCTCAATGGATATGTAAACTCTAAACAAGGCGGGTCTGTGAATTAATCTTTTGTTGAACTAAACCACTAGTTCAGGGGAAGAATGCCTGCTGAATGCATGTAAGCGTTTCATTCGAGAGGGGAAATGCTCTTGATGAGAAAAAATTTTGATAATTTTTTCAAATAAAGACATCCAGAGTTTTACTTGCACGTTAAGTTTCAGAATGAATTAAATGATTGTTAGAGTATTTTGAAAAAAACGTGAGTGCCATTATTTTTATATCGGAAGTTAATATCATATTGTCTTCAATGGACAGGGTTAAATGCAGAAAGTTCGAATAGTAATACAAGCATGCATCCCATTCTTCAGGTACATTAGGAGCTTGAGGGTGTTGCATCAATTTTCAGCAAGAGAGTATAGTAGGCATGTATTGATCACTGTTTAGAGAGAGGTGTTACCAGTTAGAGGGACTTCATTTTTCAGACCTAGCTCCAGCATATAAATAGAAAACATACATAAGGTAAGCTTTCCCAGCAAGAAAGAGGTTTTGAAAATCCCACTTCTTGTTTATTTTAAATTATATTGTTTTGTGCAACTAAATTTGGTCTGCTTGGAGGACGTTTTCATCTACATAATCTAATCCGTCGCTCCTGTAATCGTAACCGGCTTCTGCGACGTGCCCACAATCAACATCTTAGTGGGATCTACAGATTCAGAATGAAAACTTTCAGAAATATTTTTCGGGGTATTGCTTTCTAACGTTATCAATGATAGTTCCAATTTTGAACAATTTTCCAGATGCTCCTTCTTTGGAAGTTGAATTGTCTACAAAATATTTGAATTCCCTTATTGTAATATCGTCTGTAATAGGGGGATAACACAACCCTTGTGACTATTATAGCTAATAGGAAGCCAACTTCATAATTTCCATCTTGTGGTGAACTCAAATTACTTTTTCAATTTTTTTTCTTAGTGATGTTGATCAAGATACTGGTCTTTTAAATAATGTATAAATTAGTTTGTTCGAATATTAGATTCGTCAAATCTACCGAAAACCGCCCGAGGTATTCAATTGATGGCTTCACATTACTGATATCTTTTTTTAAGCATAAAGGTTGGAGATGCAATAGCTATTTCTTTTGCTCTAAGGAAAGATATGTATTTTTGCCTTGGGAAATTTTAATCAGCCATTCTCATTCCATTCTTCATTTACAAAATCTGTTTCATGCTCACTGATATCAGGTACTCTTATCTTCGTTTAGATCTTACCATCATAACTATCATCATTCAAAACACTGTCACTGTCATTGTCAGTATCACACCCCTCAGAATCAAAATCGTTACAATTTATTATGAATTCCAATGCACCTTTAGCATTTGTTTTGCTTTCCTCAATGCCATAGTATTTTTTTTTATCGCCAATCCCTGTCTAAAATAAACCCCGCTAAGTTTCCATTTCCATATTTTCAAAGATTTTAACTAGAAAAACCCTTCTGAACTAAAAATTGATGTTACACACAAAAATATACCTTTACTTAAGGTAACATGATCTACAAATTCCTTTTATAAATGTGAGCCTGAAGTGGCATTTTAACAGATTTGCAACAAATACTTTTAAAAAGTTTTTAAACACACCCTGCACAATCCCGAAATAAAAAACTATGTAAAAACAATGAGGTTCATTAGCAATAGTAAAAAGCATCGAAATATGGATGTGGTTTTAAGAATTAAAAAACACATTATTTTAAGTAAAAATTAATTATCCAAATTGTGTGCATCCTTATTTATTTCCAATTTATACGCCGCAACAAAAAAGACAAACAAAAACCAGTAACTTATGTGAATTAAAAGGTGAAGCAAACTTTTAATTAAAAACTAGGCTGAAAAAAAACAAGTCAATTTTTCATTTGTTGCAAATTTTCTACAATGTCGTCTGCAGTTTCTTTTAATAAATCCCACCAGATTGCATTCCATTTACGTTACAAAATTTTAGATAAAAGTGTACTCTTTTTATCAAATAAGACAGTAAACAGAGCCTGTAATCACCACTCCACAATAAAAGATTTTGATACAGCGTTTTTGTTTTTATTTATTTCTTGTGCATTATAAAGAAATATCTAAGACTAATCTCTGTAACATTTTAATGAACCTTTCATTTTAATCAGTCATTTCTCATTTCGTGTGTTTCAATTTTGATGTATGTGGGTTTGCAATTTGAAAAAAGTAGCCCCGGGCATCATAACTAAGATATCAAGTGCTCAGCATGTAGACCTATCTCTGTTTTAGACGTGACCTCTTCCAGTTTAGCATAGATGTCTGTAGGTATTTTTCCACAAGTACGGTTTGAATGTCAGTAGAAAATTTAAGACGATATATAAGGACATATCGAACACTAAACATATTCAACTTCAAATGCTAGGTCTTTTTTTTCTTTTTTGCACTAATTATAATTTTATTAGAAAACGATTTAAAAAAGAGTGGTAACGCTTTCTTAAATCCAGCTGGGTTCTTACTAGAAGAATTACTTGTTGCGTTTTTTGTAAGGTTATTGAGAAATTTTTTCAGTCAACGTTTTATGACTTTTACAAAACAATTTCTCCTTACATAGGTTATCTCCAGACGCTTTAACAGAAAGAACTAAAACACTTTTTGACTTTCCCTTTGAGCTGTAGAGGTAAGTAACTGTCCTTTGAATCTATACTCCCCCTTCCCCCCCGTCATTAAAACAAAGAATTACTACAATTTGATTTCAAAATGCAAAGATGAATAAACTTATTCTTAAGACCATTCTCTTGATAAGTGCTTGTAACTGAAATAGCATCATTCTTCTTGGCTCAAAAAGAAAGATCAGATGATGCCAATGGTAGATCAAGCACGAGTACTTCCTTATGCGTCTGACTAACAGATACTGGTGTGCCATTGCAAAAGTTGGGGCCATGGTCAGAGAACACAAGTCGAGATGAGGCAAAAGCTTTTCATGTCAACGTCCGTGAGTGCTTCTGTAGTAATCCTGATGAACAAAGTAGAATTAAGTGAATGTTTGTTTTTTCTTTGCCCACTCTTGTCAAAATTGAATCTCTCTACAACCAGTTGTGTATTTTTGCCTAAGAAACACGATGTTCTGCTTATAAAGAACAGAAAAATGGAAGTGACAAAATGAAGTGCATAATACCTTGTGTTTGAAAACAAACAATGTATTATTTAATATATATCAATATTTTCTTTTAACCTTACTATTTACCCATTATAAACTTAGTATTAGGTGTATATCCTTAAAGTGTCATTAAGACTAAATTATTAACAAAAAAAAAGAATATGTCACATCTTTATTGAAAGTAATAACAGAGGTTGAAGTATAACATACACAATTCAGTTGCCATAAATGGCAAATCTGAAAGGTTTTCCTGTAGCTCTGCTTCCCACATCCATTGCTTTTTTGGGCACTGCTGTTTTGTATTCACTGTTAATCTTTTTATCTTTTAACGTTGAGTTATGTTCCTTCATCAGGATATGCGTTTATTATTATTTTACGTTGTCATTAGCTGTATCACTTCGTACCTTTGATCGTCCTCTTCTTCTCCTCCTTTTCCCTCCTTCCTCTGCTTTGGGCACATTTGCATCTTCTGTGTTCGATTTAGCAGCATTTAAAGCATCACCTTGTGATATTAAAACATATGTTACGCAAAATATATGTATTAGGAAAGGATTTCAAATTTGATTATACATTATTAAGTTTTATTTGAAAGGAACAGTTCTACAATCTCTAGTGGCCTAGCGGAATTTATGCATTGCTTTATTACAATCCGCCGGTAATAATTGATAGGATACCACTACATTTACTACTACATTTACTACTACTACTACTACTACTACTAATGATAATAATAATAACAAAAATATTAATGATAAAATGATGATAACGATTTAATGAAAAACCTATGAAAGAGTGAAAAGAAGTCAACCAACAAAATTAAAATATTAGAAAGAAATAAGATGAATAAGAGCGAGACATGAGTCAAAGGCTATGAGCTATTCTTTGCACTTTGTCTTTTAAGGAAAATATATTGGTTCTTTGGGGTCAGGAACTTATGCTATTAGCTCCCAACATATAAAACCTCTTACGCCAAAGAAAATAAGGTAGGACGTCTCCCTGTAGGGATCCTTGGAACTGACCTTACTTTATTCTGGTGTGTTAGTTTCAAGAAAATACATGTCTTCTTAAGGGTTTCAAACTCACAATTATTTCAATGCTTGTTTTTTGACAAAGTGAGCAATTTTGATGTTGTAGGAGCTTTGGTCTTTTTTCAGATGTGCTCAAAATAGGTACATTTATGAGCAAACCTCTCCATTTCAAAGGTGAAGGGCTCGATACGGCTGAACAACTACTAATAGATACATGTCTGGCAATGCGCAAGCAACTAGCTTTGAATTGAACAAGAGAAAAATACCATCATTAAAATTTTTGCTCTTGAGGCTATGAAGTCACACCATAAAGATCTGGGAGAGGATTATGAATAAGAGAATTCGAGAAGAAATTGAAATCAGCCAAAAACAGTTTGAAGTTGTGCCCCAAAAAAGCATAACGGATGCTATCTTTGCTTTGCAAATGACGGCGGAAAAGCACAGAGAAGGGTAACAGGAGCTCAATTGCGCATTCAATAAACCTTCAAAAAGCATATAACAGAATGCCGAGCAATAAAATCTGTTACTGTATCAGAAGAAAAGGAGTGTAAGAGAAGTATATCCGCGGGGTCCAAGAAATGTACAGAGAGTGCAAGATTGCCATAAGATGAGCTGCAGGGAAGACGGAAGCTTTTTATGTAAAAGTAGGACTACACCAGGTGTCAGCTCTAAATCCACTTCTCATTACAATAGAGATGGACGTACTAACAGAAGAAGTGAGAAGGCATACGCCATGAAATATGATGTTTGCAGACAACATCTTGCTTATCAATAAGGGTAAAGGAGAGGCTGAAAAAGAGCTGGAAGGATGGAAGCATGCATGCATGCATGCATGGAGAGACATAGGTTGAAAGTGAGCTGAGAAAAGACGGACTACCTCTGCATAAACATGAAATACTGGGCACCACCGATCAAAATAGGTGATGATGAACTGCCAGAAGTAAAGGACTTCAAGTAACTCCGGCCCACTATCGAGCAAAGTGGAGATAGTACTAAGGAAGTGAAGAAAAGGGTCCAGACAGGGTGGAGCAGCTGGAATAACATGACGGGAATTCTTCAAAGAAAAGCTGCACAAGACGGTGGTAAGGCCTGTAATGTTGTATGGGTTAGGGGTCGTCCCCCCGCCCCCACCATCCTAGCCAGTAATCTTGAAAACTGCAGAAATGCGCAAGGTAGTCTCTTGGACTTACAAGAAGAGATACTATTATAAATGAGTGGATTAGAGGCACCATCGGGGTATGTGACATCGCAGGAAAACTTGCAGAGGCACGTCTGAGGTGGTACGGACATGTCCTAAGGTAAGCTACCAGGCAGGAGAAGACTCGTACGACCGAAGAGAAGATGGAGAGACTGCGTGAATAATGACATGATTAGGATTGGGCTGTCAGAGGAGGACCCACAGGACCGACTCAAATGGACAGAGTCAATCCGCTGTGGCAACCCCTGAAAGGGAAGCGCCGAAGGAAGAAGAAGAAGAAGAAGAAGAATAGGAAGAAAAAGAATAAGATGATGATGATGATGATTAAAATTGTTGGTCTTCTGAATTTCTCTCTTCAAGAATACCATGTTTAAGCAACATAAACCGACCATGATCTTAAAACGAAAAGAACAAAATTAGCACTTTTCAGTGCAATTCAGTACAACATTATCATTATAAGAGGTATTTTTCCACTCTTAGTATTTAGGTCCTCCCGTTCACTGGACATCTGGTAGCAAAGTAACACTCCTAAAGATGGGATGTCGATAATAACATCGATGGTAGTGACATCTCATTACCACCCCTCTTTTATGGGAGCAGTGCATGGTAGAGAGTGTCTGCTGTCACTCCGAGTAATACAACCTTTAAAAGGGCTCAGTTAGTCGACATGCTGATGGTCTACATCATACAAGTGATGATGTCGGATATATATTTCTATTTCCAAGTTTTTATGACAATTTCAAAGAAAAGATCCCCAATAAGTGGCAAACCTTTAATGATTAGAGGGTGGGAAGAAATTTTACATCTAAGACTAACTCCACGTGGCAACAGTAATGGACGTTTTATTAATGTGATCACGGTGTTCGAAAATGTATCAAATTTGTCTAAAAATCAATATACCTAGCCAATTTCCACTCTCTCATAAGGTGAATATTTTTCTTTGTTAGGTATACCTAATTGGACAAAGTCAACTTTTTAACGAAGAATATTACCCTTTTCAAAAAAAGAAATAAAGTTCTCCAATTCTCCTGAATTTGAGCATTTTAGTAAAAGCTAGCATTGTAAATAATCACCAGAAAACAATCTTACTTTTATTTTCATCACTTGCTTGGGATGAAGCAGGTGCTGGCACATTGGAACCTTTATCAGTTGAAAAAATGCGTCCAAAATTGCCTAGAAGGGATTTCACACCGGTACCTTCGCTGGATTCTTCACCTGTAGAGATACAAAACAACAAATAGAAATAATATTAAATATACGAAGCCCAAGAAAGATCTGGAGAAAATGACAAACCAAGCATCCTCTTTGATAATCATTCCTCAAGAGGAGAAGGATCTTTACCAGCTCCTTACCATATTCATGGAATATCAGAATGATATTTTATGAATTTGGTAGGGAGATAAGTGCTCAGTTTCTATTGAACAACATCAGTTGCAATTTTGAGGAATTGAAAGAAACCAGCCACTTGTTTCCCCATTCTCTGACAAGCCAAAAATCAGCTTCTAAATCTTCCGCAAATTTGATTTGTTTCTAATGAGTTGCTTCGAGGTCATTGTTAGAGTACAGGGCAGTATCAAACACCAAAGATGTTGATAAACTGAAAAAATAACCATGTGGATCATTGATGTAAAGAAGGAATTGAGTTGGACCAAGAATACAACTATGAGGAACATCTGCGTTGATGGAATATTCATCAGACTTAATTCTTTTCAACGTGATAAGCATTTTACGATGTAAGAGAATGGACTGAAGACTTCCATAAACCCTCTCACAAAGACCAAAGCAAGAAAGCTTATGAAGTAAGCCAGCGCGCCACACCTTACCAAATGCCTAGAAAATATCAAGCGCTATAACTCGTCTTAACCAAGCTTATCCAAAAACCTATAGGTACGCTCTGTGATTACAGTGGAAAGGTCATCAGCAGAAGGAGATCCTCTAAAACCATAGTGAACATCAACCAAGGTTTTGCAAGACTTATACCAGTGCATTGTGGAAAAGTCGTTCAAAGACCTTTCAAAAAGAGAACTTACAGGTCAATATTTGCAAGCATTAGATGAATCACCTGCAAGACAGGAACAACATTAGAAACTTTCCAGGTATCGATAAAAAAAACTACAGTTGGCAAACATAAAATAGATTGGGCAGCTAGGAGGTTAGCTCAGAAGCACACTCTTTTAAAACAACTACTGGAATCAAATCTAAACCATATCTTAAAAATGACCACTTTTTGTTTTTGTCAGAATGAATTCAATAGGTACTGATCAAAATCCCGTTTGGTTTAATGTTCATTTTCCAGTGATTTTTCAGCATTTTCTGAAAAATGTGCATTTTTATTGGACAAATAAATGATATCCTCGCAAACTTAAATGATAAAATTTTCTGGCTATTCCACCACCCCAACCACCCCCCAAAAATATTCAATTCTTCAAAGAAAAATATATTTTAATTATCTTTAGAGCAAAACAGGTCTAATTAACTTAATTCATTTCCATACTTTTGTATAAGGAATTCCTCAAATATGCTGGTCTTTTAAAGACACTGTTCATCAGGTGTTAATTACAAGGTGTCTCTATCATTTTCTCAATCTCTGTGTTGTTTTAAGGTCTCAGTCTCAAAAACAAGTTCAGTGGTCCTATCTTTTCTTTTGTTTAGTATATGTTGTGAAGTAAATATCGTCTGACTTGATCAAATTTCATGAATAGTGTTCTCTGTTTTCGTCACTGAATGGTAATAGTTCCTTTTCATCTTAAATAAGGAGAACTTACGTCATGAGTGATGAAGAGCCATTCCATGCTATTTTTTAAGATTTGCAATGGGATCGAAATTTAGAAGAATTATCATAGCTTTTAGATTTAAAAACGAAAGATTTTCTAAAACTCGCTTTTCGAAATTTGGAAATACCTGATATTTTATGATTAAAATAGTAGTAGTAGTAATAGTAGTAGTAGTAGTAGTAGTAGTAAGTAGTAGTAGTGGTAGTAGTAGTAATAGTAGTAGTAGTAGTAGTAGTAGTAGTAGTAGTAGTAGTAGTAGTAGTAGTAGTAGTAGTAGTAGTAGTAATAGTAGTAGTTATTGTAGTAGTAGTTGTTGTAGTAGTAGTAGTAGTAGTTATAGTAGTAGTAGTAGTTGCAGTAGTAGTAGTAGTTGCAGTAGTAGTAGTAGTTGTAGTAGTAGTAGTAGTAGTAGTAGTAACAGTAGTAGTAGTAGTAGTAGTAGTAATAGTAGTAGTAGTAATAGTAATAGTAGTACTAGTAGTAGTAGGAGTTGTAGTAGTAGTAGTAGTAGTAGTAGTGGTAGTAGTAGTAATAGTAGTAGTAGTAGTAGTAGTAGTAGTTGTTGTTGTTGTTGTAGTAGTAGTTGTTGTTGTTGTTGTAGTAGTTGTTGTTGTTGTTGTCGTTGTTGTAGTAGTAGTAGTAGTAGTAGTAATAATAATACTAGTAGTACTCTTCATGAGCTGTATTTTCTAGGCATTGCTCTGAGTTGTACGATTCTCCAAGTAAGAAACATTCAAACGATTGCAATGTTTTCTACACAGACTTTGAGGTATCTGTATGGTATAAATGCAACAGTTAATGATTTGGTTTTTGTTTTTCTTTTGTAGTCTGATCTTGAGTAATAGCAGATTAAAACCCAGAAATATGCTAGTTTTTACGTCAGTTTCCATTTCTGACATGAATTCTTGGAATACTAAGATACTCCATGCCCATTCATTGTATGCTATGCATTCTAACTGGATGGCACAAATGCAAAAACATTACGAATAAACTGCTATCTAGGTCTTCTTAAAGAAAGTTCAGAATAGTTATGTATTGTAGTTGACTAAGCCATTTATATTACTTGAAGACAGTTTGAAGAACCTTAAAACCGCATTTAAAAGGTGGTGACCACAAATGTGTCAAGTGTCTTTTATTTGTCAAGAGCTGACTAAATAGCTTTCTTCCGAATATCAGAAAATAAGTACTTGACCATTTGAACTAGCTGAGTAAAAGCAGCAACTCTTTATTTTTTCTTTTTAGATTGTTATAAGGTGTTAATTATAGACAAGACAAACTGGCGATACGAATTTCACAAATACCTTTTACAATACTCACAGTAGCCAACACTTATGCCTATTTTGATTTACGAAAGAGTTTTCTTTTTTTTGTTTTTGTTTTTTGTTTCAAGTCTAGTTTTGTCAAGGATGGCTTTATAACATCTTTAGCATTTTTGTTATTTTTGTGGCAAATATCATTTAGGATCCAAAGTGTAACAAGGAGATTAATTGAACTGCTTTTTAAATAGTGCCACTTTGGTGTACAAAAGGTAGTGTACTGGCAGAACGATATAGTATTTTTAGCAGCTACAGCACCTTAACAAGTGACAAAGTGGGTGTTTTAATACTTTTTTCTTTCGGAGCCTTAAGATATATAGTTCAGTGCCATTGCCATATAGTGTTAGTTCACGTTTGAAAGAGAATAGACTTGGTTTATTTGGGGGCATAAAAAGAGAGTGAGAGAAAAAGAAAGATATATATATATATATATATATATATATATAGTGTGTGTGTGTGTGTGTGTGTGTGTTTGTGTGTGTGTTTCTAGGTCATGACTGACATGAAGTGCCAAATACAAGCAGTGATTTTGCCCTTTGGTACAGTTTATGACAACTAGAAAGAAACAAAAATAATCCAACTATCTTAAATCTAGCACTGTTTTTTATTTCAGAAAAGTAGTATTGAAATAACTGCTTCATATTTGTAAATATGTGTAATTAAGTTAAAGCTCTCATGAATAAATGTGCTTGGAATATTTCTTGCTAAATTAACGCGACTTAAAACAGAGGAAACGCGAAGATATGGTGGTCATAAAGTGTAAATACTTTTTAACTTAATCCTCTTTCCCTTGAGTACCGCGTAAGATCTCTGCCAGAGGTCTTGTGCATCACTTATGCGTATTCTTTTCACCACTTGAGCCAGCTGACAGGTATGGTGGAGTGCTCTAACATTCCAGCAGCACATTCGCTGTGTATTCTTGAATCCATGGACGTTCACCATTTGGTTGCCTACCATCGTCCTACCATTATTCTGGCCTGTGTTCGTCCTTCCACCTGCATTGTTGATACCTCTAATATTGGCTTTTGTAGGTCTTTCCATTTTTTACCTAAGCGGATTGCTATCTCACTACATAACTTTCTTCCTTTTTTAGCCTGCCTTAAGACGGACTCTGTCGAAGTTGATAACGAAGTGATGGTGGCTCATTATTACCCAAGGGCTTTTTCATTTGATATTAAGTGTTGTGATGGTAACAGAAAATGCTATTACTCATCTGAATTGTTCAAAAAATCTAATGGTTAATTTGAAAACATAGTTGAAAAAATGTATGTTTATCTACAATGGTGTAAATGCCCATTGTAATATAGTGAACTTATTCAAATAAAAAGTAAGAATTAAAACAAGAAGAAAAAGATTGCAAAGGGAGGTTTATCTACCTAAGTAAAAAAGAAAGCAGGTCCCACTAAAGAAATTTATGATTTAACTAGACAAATAGTGGAATACAATATGAAATACATTCAAAATGCATGCAATTAACATAGCACGAAAATAATTTCATAAAAATCTTACTGTTGTCTGCCGCTTGTAAAGATCAGTTTATAGGTTTATGTTCATGCATTCTATGTATCATTGTGATGATAATTTTTTCTTGTTTTAACACTTATAGTCACGGATTTTTATTTACTATCTTCCATGTCACAGCTCTGTCGAAATTTGCTGTTATCAGTTGCTTTTTTGCTTAAAGATAATTCAACACTTACAGTCACGGATTTGTATTTACTATCTTCCATGTCACAGCTCTGTCGAAATTTGCTGTTATCAGTTGCTTTTTTGCTTTAAGATAATTCAACACTTATAGTCACGGATTTGTATTTACTATCTTCTATGTCACAGCTCTGTCGAAATTTGCTGATATCAGTTGCTTTTTTGCTTTAAGATAATTCAACACTTATAGTCACGGATTTGTATTTACTATCTTCTATGTCACAGCTCTGTCGAAATTTGCTGATATCAGTTGCTTTTTTGCTTTAAGATAATTCAACACTTATAGTCACGGATTTGTATTTACTATCTTCTATGTCACAGCTCTGTCGAAATTTGCTGATATCAGTTGCTTTTTTGCTTTAAGATAATTCAACACTTATAGTCACGGATTTGTATTTACTATCTTCTATGTCACAGCTCTGTCGAAATTTGCTGATATCAGTTGCTTTTTTGCTTTAAGATAATTCAACACTTATAGTCACGGATTTGTATTTACTATCTTCTATGTCACAGCTCTGTCGAAATTTGCTGATATCAGTTGCTTTTTTGCTTTAAGATAATTCAACACTTATAGTCACGGATTTGTATTTACTATCTTCTATGTCACAGCTCTGTCGAAATTTGCTGATATCAGTTGCTTTTTTGCTTTAAGATAATTCAACACTTATAGTCACGGATTTGTATTTACTATCTTCTATGTCACAGCTCTGTCGAAATTTGCTGATATCAGTTGCTTTTTTGCTTTAAGATAATTCAACACTTATAGTCACGGATTTGTATTTACTATCTTCTATGTCACAGCTCTGTCGAAATTTGCTGATATCAGTTGCTTTTTTGCTTTAAGATAATTCAACACTTATAGTCACGGATTTGTATTTACTATCTTCTATGTCACAGCTCTGTCGAAATTTGCTGATATCAGTTGCTTTTTTGCTTTAAGATAATTCAACACTTATAGTCACGGATTTGTATTTACTATCTTCTATGTCACAGCTCTGTCGAAATTTGCTGATATCAGTTGCTTTTTTGCTTTAAGATAATTCAACACTTATAGTCACGGATTTGTATTTACTATCTTCTATGTCACAGCTCTGTCGAAATTTGCTGATATCAGTTGCTTTTTTGCTTTAAGATAATTCAACACTTATAGTCACGGATTTGTATTTACTATCTTCTATGTCACAGCTCTGTCGAAATTTGCTGATATCAGTTGCTTTTTTGCTTTAAGATAATTCAACACTTATAGTCACGGATTTGTATTTACTATCTTCAATGTCACAGCTCTGTCGAAATGTGCTGTTATCAGTTTCTTTTTTGCTTTAAGATAATTCAACACTTATAGTCACGGATTTTTATTTACTCTCTTCCCTGTCACAGCTCTGTCGAAATTTGCTGTTACTTTTTGTTTTTGTGCTTTAAGATAATTCAACACTTATAGTCACGGATTTTTATTTACTATCTTCCATGTCACAGCTCTGTCGAAATTTGCTGTTATCAGTTGCTTTTTTGCTTAAAGATAATTTGAAGCTAGTTTGAAAAAAAGATAGTTTTGTGTAACATTACGAAAAGCGATTGCAAGTTGTAGGTCATATTTATTATCAAAAAGGCTTTGAATACTTATTTATCACAAGAAAGATCTTAGGTAGGAGAAACTAAAGTAGAAAGGGTAACATTTCATAAGACGGCATCATTCATGGACAACAGATAAGATTACAACTCAGCTTTGTTGAAATTGGCTGAGAACAAATTTGAGATTCCTTAATCATCAATGTCTGGTCCAAAGAAGGCAGCTAATAATGTTGATTATGAAGGTAATAGTATACAAATACATTCAAATAAAATTCGAATAAAGTAAAATTATATATATAAGAACAGTTGATGTTTATTGTAATCTATTACAAAGCTACACATCAAGGAGTGAGTTAAATTCACTAAAACAGAAAAACATATTGTGGGGATTTTTTAGGTTTTTTCTACCCTACTTAATGGATAAACCTACCTTAAAACCAGCAAAATGTGAAAATAATATGAATAGACGATTTGGAAATTTAATTTACATTGTAAAATATTATTATTATCATTATTATATACTATTATTTTATATATTTATTTATATATTTAATGATCTGCACAATTTTGGCTAAAACTTGTTTTGCTTTCCTTGAAATTAACAAATATTGATAGGCTCTCTGTCTTTATGCACAATGATACATTCTTCATACAGTGTTTCAGTCATGTTTGAGTAATTTGCTTTTATTCCCCGTACATGAAAAGAAACATCGTAGTAGACCTCAAAGGACTTTCATTGTTCAATTGGTCGATGACCCGAGACTGGCAAAAGAGAATATGGTAAAGCAATGGAAGATAGAAACTACCAGAAAGAAAGAGTCTTGAAATTCCGACCAAGGTCGACTGAAATAAATAATATTAATAATAACAAAAATAATAATAGCTTCAAAAATGACTACAACTTCAGAAACCCTCTTTTCATCTCAGTGATATTTTTTACCATTCAGTGATCATTACTCAAGAAAGAAACCCATTTAAACACATGACTGAACTTACTTAAATGTAGTTAGCTTTGTAAATTACTGTGGTTTTTTCTTGGTTTGTTTTTATTATGTATTAGTGAGTCACCACACATCAAGGCTAAAAGCCACTCGAGGATGAGCGTTCAATGGTGGGGAAATAAGAGTAGCACAGTCAGATGAAAAAAAATATTTTGAACTAAATATAAAAATCAGTTACCTAATTAGAAAGAAAAAACAGATAAACTGAGTATGGTGACTTTTTTGTATTTCTTAGATATGATAGTTGATTTGTTACATTTCAATAAATGTTATGCACAAGACAAAATAGAAACCTTAGGCTCTTACTAACCACATTAATCCACTTTAATGTCATCGACCATAACTTCGCTACCTACTATCATTTCCCTTACGTTTCCTGGTTAGATCACGTTATGCATTTGCAAATATAATTGCAACTGACCCTTCTTTTGGGGCTTAATCTCGGCTCTTGAATCCAAAATCGTTTTTGTTTTCCACTTTAGAGTACGATGTGGTGTCAGGGTTTGTTCCTTAAATCGCTTACATTTTGCATGAAAATGTTGTTCAACTGCCAGTTATAAAAGTCTGCCATTTTCTTGCTCCTCAAACAGATTACCATAGTGGTTCAATAATATAAGATATCATAGTTATTAAATGGGAGTAGGAAGAGGGTGTAAGCTAATAACTAAATGTCAAAAAGACAGATAAGCAAAATCTATTTTTATGGGAAAAAACAAAACCAATGTTAGACACATTTCAGAAAGGCCACTACTATGTATTTTTTACACTAATAGCAAGAGAACGTAACCGTGTTCTTTGTTTGACATATGTCTTCATCGACATCCATTGAAAGAAAACAAATAATTGGAGATGGTCTGGAAAGCAGTCACGCTAATGACATTTAGACCAATGAATTGAAATGTACAACTCTAAAATTAGTATAAACTAGCCAAGGTACCTGAAGCTGCAACGATATTAGTTTTGTTGTTTTTTATTGTTACAATCAATCAATTCTAGTAGCAGTTAAAGAATGAGAAAGGAAGTGGCTGGTTTCTTTCAGTGCGGTGAAAATGCAGCTGCTATTGTGCAGCAGAAAGCTGTTCTTATTTTCCTCTAATACTTATGGACCATCTATCATTCTGATGTTAACCATGGTGAGACTGCTTTTCCTCTTGAGGAAAGCAACTCAATGAGGCTTCTTGAATTGTCAGTTTTTCAAGATCTTTCTTGGGGTTTTTATTACTTCAAATTATTGAAAAGTCTTTCTAAAAAAGTTGGTCCTTTGTATCGCTCCTGAAGTACCAGACAAGATGCCATATTGTATCATTATAAATCTAATATTGGTTCTCGTTAAAAAGACTCTTGTCACATCTGGAGAGGTCCTCCGTTATCTCATTTTAATGCTCCATGTTAAGATCAGAGAGCTGTTTGTAACTTGATAGGTCTCTTGCTGGTACTCTTGCGCCATTTTCCTGCTCATCCAGTTTTTCTCCTCATTATAATTAACCTCTTCATGAGTGCAGTTTTTCCCTCGGACTAAAAGATTGTTGAGCTCTTCAGCTTCTGCGTCCTTTCATCTATCGCAGGACATAAGCATTTTTAATTCTAAAGCCAACTCTTCATTTTGGCCTATAAATAAACTTATGAATACATGTTTTGGTGATCGGAGGCGGGGGCGATTGTATGGGATAGCAATAAGAACATTTTCGATTATGTTGAAAGAATTTTGATGAAAATGCATTGTCATTTGAAGAATGACAAAAATGCATTGTCATTTGAAGAAGAATTGACAGAAAAGAATCTAGCAAAAGATAAGCCTTGTCCACAAAGTCATAGAAAACGGAACATCAACAAAATGTGGAATGATTTAATAAACTTGTCAGAATGCAAAACATTGAATCTTCAAGAAATTAAGGCTTTCCAGTTTTGTAGAAGAACTACAAATGGATGAAAGAATTCGTTTAGCATAGCGAGATTTATTATCATACATTATTCTTCTACAAGCATTGTTACCCCGTCTGAAAGAGACCCGAGATTCATCAGTTTCATCATGTTGAAACTGAACGTAGAAATGATTGACATGAGCAATGGCAGAAGAACAATGAGATTTGAACTATAAAAGAGAATGAGGTATGACCTCGTAAAAATGACTAAGCACAAACTTTTCAATACCATTCTTAATCAATTTTCTACATTCAGTCGCAGCATCAAAAGCTTATCTGCTAAATAATGAATTCCAAGAAATATCACCAAGAAAATGATATAATTTATCCCAGTTAGTCGTAGCAAATTTAATAGTCACGATAATGTGGCTCGTGAAAAAGATTTGAAACATTTATATTTACCTCCGTAGTGACAACAGTATGATCAGAAGATCCAAAAGAAGGTGGAAATGAAATTTTACAATACTCAAAAGCATAATTTAAAGAAAGGTGTCAACGAGACGATCCTCCTAATTCTAAATCAAGGAGGCTTGTTGAAAAGCATCAAACTGTAGAAGATTGTGGGCAACATTAAACGACAATAAAAGACCTGGTGAAGGATAGGATAACTTGGAAGTCAATTTCAAGAAACCGTCCAACAAATGCTAGTATGTAAAACGGAAGTTAAATCGGATATGATGATGATGATGATGATATAGCAATGGATTTAGTACAGTGAAAAGTTCCACACATTTTTTAAATGAGGAAAGTTGATGAAGAAATAAGAATTAAGATAGAATTAAGGAAGTCGAAGAAAGTAGAAAAAAGCACATTGGAAGTACAGAGTTCGATAAAATTAAGAATAGTGCAAGTAAAGAAAATTTCGGGAATGAATATGTACTTAAAACAACAATTATCATGAAAGGTAAAATACATGGAAGAAATAAAACCATGCGGATAAATGCATGGTCAGTGTGCTTATTGAGATGCAGAGAAGTCATAGTATGACTGCCGTGTCATAATATGAAAAGTATGCTAGCTCGATGACATTGACCAGAAAACTTGTAAAATTATGACTGTAAATAAGGGTTTTTACTTCAAAAGTGATGTTGTTCTGTTATTTGTAACCCAAAGTAAATGTGGTAGGTGGTGGTAGGTTGCAAGTACTGTGTTGTTACAGAAGAAAATAGATTTAGATAGTACGTGAAAAACCACGCTGAACCATTGTTCTTTGTACTTAAAAGCAGTAAGTAAAATCAAAGCAGTCTGTGAAGAGTCAGTTGAACCAAAAGAGTTTAAACAATTCACACAAAAGTTAAAGATCGGCACCTGAAATGGCAAGATAATACACTGTCAATACCTCAAGGAAATGTATGCCAAAGACAAAGTTAACAACTGGAAATGGTTACAAAAATGCGACTTAAAAAGCTATACTTAGACATTGATCTCCAGCGTACATGAGCAAGTTATACGAACAAATTACATCAAATTCAACATTGATAAAACCATTGATTCTCCCATTTGTAGGATAAATGAATATAAGAATAAACGGCCTATCATAACGTGAGTGAAAGAGGAATCTTAGTCCCGAGAATATAAAAATATAAACGAATACATGATTATGTTGCAAGGTATGTACATAGGCAACTTTGAGAAAAATACGAACGCGACAGAGCCAAAAAGTGGTATGACCACAAGCCAAATGATGTCATTGAGAATGTTGATTACAAGATCTTCTCTGGTCTCATGGTATGCGATAAAGAGATAGAGGCCCACCGGCCGGACATCATTGTAATGGACAAAAAAGGGGGCTTAAAATGCTTGATGTTGCTACTAGACCTGGTGATGTTAGAGCATGAGAGAAAGAGCTTGAAGAGATTGATGAATGCAATTCATTGAAAGACGAGATTGCATACTTGTAGAAAACGAGAAAAATTGCCGTCGTGTTGTGACTGGAGGACTTGTAGCGATAACTCAATTTGAGATCTTAGTCAAGGAAGTAGGAATACAAATACTTGCTGAGTACAAGCACAAAACAATTCTACTGGAGACAGCCAAAGTACGAGGATCGGTACTTGGTTCATAATATACTGATGCAGAGGCCTGCCAGTCCCTTGGTGGTTGGTATCTGCATTTTCAGTGATTGTTCCAAACCAACCAAGATCCAATACATTGAGTTGATATGATAATGATGATGATAAAATAATAATAATGCAAATAGGAATAGACGTTGTTTGGTACAAAGAAAGATGGTACAGAGGGACAGTACTGGAAAATAAAAAGGCAAAGCTTACAACACGACTACAGCAAGGAAACCAGAATAAACATTGGATAAAAAGGAGAAAAAAAAGATATAGATCTTTGACCTAGCCTCCCCACAGCAGCAGAACTTGGAAGCCAAAAAATTAGAGAAATTAACAAAGTACCGAAAGCTGGCCTTTGAAATGAGGGAAAGATGCCTTGGGTTTGAGGTCAAAATTTTGCCACTAGAGATTGATGAACTCGGTGGAGGCGTAAAGACGGCGTTGAGTACTATTTCAATAATATTCTACGGAAAGGATATTGCGAATATTAATGATTTAATGGATAGCGAGACCATAATTTCTAAAGTGATGTCAAGATTTTTTCCAAAGTATCCACCTTTAAACATTTGTCTCTATTATTATTTTATAACTAAAATTATGATTAGTAATAAATATTGGCTGCAATGATCTTTAGCTTTTTCTCTATATTATTAATAATATACATACAAGGAAAAGCATAATGTAAAGTTTTAGTGATTTAAATTCTATTACTGTTGGTGAAAAAAACTGAATCGCATTAAAGATACACATAAATGTAAGTTGAAATCTTCTACTAGATTTTCTAATAAATCCATGGGTACAAATTGGGTTAGAACAGGAATTTTGCACCGAATGGTTTATTTTCTTGATTTTACCGAAAAGTGATTTTTAGTTATAAACCCTCACTGTACTGTAGCTAAACTGAAGGTCCATTTTAGGATAATAAATAAAAAAAAATAATAGAGTGGTATATAATGTACTTTAAGAAATACCAGCAAAGACATGTTTTAAGTTTGTATACATAGTAAATTAAAAATTGTAACTTACCATTGCTTTCCTGGCTCATTGAAGATATTTGTGGAATCTTGAAACCACCCTTTCTCAAGGTATCAAGGATTAAGGTTTGATTTTCAATTAATAATCCATATTTATCTTCCCAGATGTTGCGAAAAGTATCCGATTCCTTCTGTATTTGATATAAATGTCTTTCTATATCAACAAGTGGATTTTGTTTTAACTCTTGCAAAGCAAATCGGTCTCTTAGCTCATTTTCAAACTCAACAATTCTGTCTCTCAGGCAATCCATACCATTTCCAACGTTGATAATTAACCTTTTCATTTCGTCTGCTTTATCGTTATCATCGTATTTCTGATGATCACTGAATTCCTCCTTTTAACAAACAAGCAAATAACAGAAGAAAAAATATAGTAAATATGACACTGTGTATTTATAAACACATTTACAGGCACATCAGTCGTGACGGTGGAAAAAAGTAAAAAAACTTGCAATTAAAATAGCTTTATTAGTATATTTGATAGGGGTAAAAAGCAGACAACAGAAAAAAAGAACAAAACATAGTGAATATGACACTGCGTATTTTTAAACACATTTACAGGCACATCTGCTGTGACGGGGAAAAAAAGTAACAAAAAATTGTAATTAAAATAGCTTTATTAGTATTTGATAGGTTTAAAAAAGCAAACAGCAGAGTATATCGTCCGAGCGTCTTTTCAGTGGTATCTAGTGACATATTGACCAGTATGAGAAAACACAGGAGTGCAAGAAATTAAAGACACTTAGAAACGTAGGCTAAATCACGTGCACATCCCTCTCCAACCAGTCTTTTCCAGAGCAACCAAGGAGTGCTGCTTTAGTAACACGAGGGTGTATCGTCTTGAATACCAGTATTGTCCCACTGCAAACATGATGATTATTTCAATATACTCTTTTCAAACCACTCCTTGCCCTAGTTTTTAACCACCTTCTTAGTAATGCAGACATCAGCTAAAGTCTATTTTTGGTGGAAAAATATATATTTTATCAAGGTTTGATAACGTGTACTCTAGGCTAGATTACTATGAAATGGTGCAGCAAGACTTGCCGATTCCCAAATTCACCAACACAACATTAAAAGAGAGTGGTAAAAGAATAAAGATGAAATAGATTCTGACTGTAGTAAAGGGGGTTATAGCAACGACGTTGATGTCTATGTGCAGCTTGTCTTATTCTTTGAACAATTTCATTCTTTAAGCAAAAAAAAATATGTTTCTTTGGTGTAGGAAACCAATATATGGCACATTATCAAAACAATCAGTTGAAGGGTAGTTGAATTGTATTATTTTCCATTTATTTTAAACTATTTTTATATGCAATACAGGTTTTTAAATACTAAAGTTAACTAGAAACTTCCACTGTTTAGTAAAAGGTCTTTTTAAATTACTTAAAAGAGAGCCATGTCAAATGTGTCCATTAATTTTTTTTCTTTAACATAAACTCATAAGAAATGCTGAATGATTCAGTTAAGTGGACAACAAACCTAACGGAGGACACCATTTTTCTTTGCAATGTTTTGTAATAATATTAGGTAAAATAATTATATTGATGATGGTGATAACGATCGTTCATTCAAACATTTCACTATAATTTCGCATCTTGTTCTTTTAACTACCAGACCGTTTAAAAATAAAAAAAGAGCCTACATTGTGCTAAAGGTCGGCCGATGCTAGACCGACCTTTAGTACAAGGATGGGCGTCCAAGAAGGCAACCTCCACATGGTGACGCCTGGATGCTGATTAGCTAGGTTATCCTGATTGGTTGGTAACGAATAGCCTTCATTTTAAGCTGTTCTTTCGTACCATAGAAGAAATCGATTTCGTCATTCATGTGAGTTTGAATCTGGTTCGTCGTCGATTTGGAGAATTTTTTGCCTCCAGCAGCTTACACACACACACACACACACACACACACACACACACACAAGGATGAGCATATTTAAAGCANTCTCCAACCAGTCTTTTCCAGAGCAACCAAGGAGTGCTGCTTTAGTAACACGAGGGTGTATCGTCTTGAATACCAGTATTGTCCCACTGCAAACATGATGATTATTTCAATATACTCTTTTCAAACCACTCCTTGCCCTAGTTTTTAACCACCTTCTTAGTAATGCAGACATCAGCTAAAGTCTATTTTTGGTGGAAAAATATATATTTTATCAAGGTTTGATAACGTGTACTCTAGGCTAGATTACTATGAAATGGTGCAGCAAGACTTGCCGATTCCCAAATTCACCAACACAACATTAAAAGAGAGTGGTAAAAGAATAAAGATGAAATAGATTCTGACTGTAGTAAAGGGGGTTATAGCAACGACGTTGATGTCTATGTGCAGCTTGTCTTATTCTTTGAACAATTTCATTCTTTAAGCAAAAAAAAATATGTTTCTTTGGTGTAGGAAACCAATATATGGCACATTATCAAAACAATCAGTTGAAGGGTAGTTGAATTGTATTATTTTCCATTTATTTTAAACTATTTTTATATGCAATACAGGTTTTTAAATACTAAAGTTAACTAGAAACTTCCACTGTTTAGTAAAAGGTCTTTTTAAATTACTTAAAAGAGAGGCATGTCAAATGTGTCCATTAATTTTATACTTTAACATAAACTCCTAAGCAATGCTGAATGATTCAGTTAAGTGGACAACAAACCTAACGGAGGACACCATTTTTCTTTGCAATGTTTTGTAATAATATTCGGTAAAATAATTATATTGATGATGGTGATAACGATCGTTCATTCAAACATTTCCCTATAATTTCGCATCTTGTTCTTTTAATTACAAGACCGGCGAATTAAAAAAGAGCCTACATTGTGCTAAAGGTCGGTCGATGCAAGACCGACCTTTAGTACAAGGATAAGCATATTTAAAGCAAGTGATTTTGTAATCTTAATAACAATTGGTATATTAAAGAGACAAACGACTTTTATGTCATCTCTTCGCTTACCCAGCGCAGGGATGTTTAAGTCTGTTACACTGCTTCTCTTGTTTAGGATGCCTTTAAATTTCCACAGTCGTTTTTTCCTTGCAATCCAATAGTTGACAACGGGACAAGCGAGACAAGGCTGTTTGAATGACTTATTCCAGAATACACCGGTGGCCTGGATATAACGTGTAAAGTCCTGTTACCAACACTGCATCAATTTTTCTGTTGTTTAAAGGACTCACGAGAAGATCTTCTATGTGATATTCATATGCTTCCCAGACTAGTGACCTTCTTGCGAGAGAAAAGCTGCCGAGGACTTTTCCGATCCAATGACTTCTTAATGCCAACTACATCCAGCAATTTTCTTACGCTATTGAATAATTGATACGCGACTTTTTTCTTTTTTATTTTTAAGTGACGGTTGTTGATCTAGTTTTATCAGCAGTTGACGATGAAACCATGTCCAACTAAACAGGGTTCTCGTTCATGGCATTTATATTATCCATTCCGTGATTGTGTATTAAGCGTAATCTTCATTTTCTCAAAACATAGGTGACGAGTTTTGAAACCAACATTTTAGGATATTTCTGACACACGGAAATATTTATACGCAATAATAAACCATTACTTCTCTTAATCTTTTGGCACCAGCCCCTGCTAGTACAAAATGCCACATCGGTTTTATCTTCAATTTTGTGTACATTGTAGAAGACGTTTTTTACGATAAGAAGTTGGGAAATACGCAAGAATTAATGTCGTCGTTCAAAAACCCATCCCAAAACCTATAACTCGAGTTCATTACGCAAGGGTTTCCTTTCGCCTCCCATGAGCCTTTTTCCTCCTTTTCTTTCGGCTGCTGTTGTTTGGGTATAAAGGTTCCCTTTGTTTTTAATCTAACGAAAAACAATTCTTCTGTCTATCTCAAAATGTCTAGCTGCAGAACGTACAGAAAAATTCGTGTCAGATTGTTTTTATTTTGACCTCTGCACGATAGTTTCGCGAAGTCTTCCCTTTGTACGATAAAAATGAATCGTTAAATTCATTCATGTTTATGGTAGGTTGCTTTTATTTATCTTTCTGTAAGGTTCCATTCACACTAAACCGCACAGAAAGTACGTTCTTTGTGGCGTGACCAACTTCAAAGTAGAAGCTTCTGAAATATCCACAAGTGATCCTTCTGACAAACAGAACATTAAGAGCAACACGAAAATTAACACAAATTATAGGAAATAGAAATTGCCAACAGAGAACAACACTCTTCTAATTGGCTTATTAGAAAAACGAATTTTTGCTCTCCATCCCTGAGATTTACGTTCAAAGCGTTGTATTTCATTCTTAATTTTTCCCCTGGTTATCAAGGTTTTTTCCCTGTTTAATATTCCATTTCAATGATTTAGTTTTATTGTTTACAATTGCAAAACAAGGCTTGAGCAAGTAGGTTGTAATGGAAGTATGTAATTTTATACAAATTCGAATTGATTGGTCCAATTCGTAGCTGCCACATTTACAAAGATTGCTGGCCACCATTTATCGGACAGAAACTCGTCTGCAAACCTGATACAAGACCTGAAGCGTTCATGTATGAAAATTATCGTATTTCTCCATAGGAAAGGCTAGCCTCGAATAAATGCTGCTCTATAATAAACACTGCAGTTCAAGCAAAAAGTTTGGAGTAAACACTGTTGTCCACTAAATGCCGTAGCATAAAAAGCGGGGTTTATTCGAAGAAAAGAGAAGATACCAAGTAATGCACAACCGGCCAGTCCATTCTTTTATTCTTTATCAATACCAGGAAAAAGAATATTTGTTAATAGTAATAAAAGCAATTTAATTTGTTGTTTCAAAAAAGGGACGCCTTTTTCAAGTGAGTTTTCTTTGATAAAAAGATCAGCTTTAAGTGGAAGAGATAACACTGACAGAGTATACGTTTCAATCAAAATATTTTGCCTAAAGAAGATGAAGAGGCAGTTAATCTTTTTGATAAACACAATGATTAAGAGATTGATGTAGATTATTATAAACTGATTTTATTGGGGTTATTTTTATTAAATGCTGTGATGTTTATTACAGGATACACGTTAGGGAACGGGTCTTTACAAATGCGTTAAAGACAAAGACATTCTGGTAGGGCTAATCGAACCTTCGAAACTTTTGACTTATGTGCTAAAACATTATATCCTGTTCATATGTTGCTAGAAACATGTTCTTTTAATTGATTTGTCAATGACTGAAATTCTGCTATTCTATTAGATAAAGCAACCCAAGTGAATAACAACTCCGGCCTAAACATTTTCCAAATATTTCCAAACTTCTGTTGCTACATTTATCTTTTCAACGCTCAGTTTATTTCACAAATGGGGAAAAGCAAGCAAGACCATTATATTCATAAAAGGGTCGAAGGGAAAGGAGCCGTGTTGTTAAAGAAAAGGTTGCAGTTTTGATGCATTGTAGACAATGTAGTGAAAGATGCAGCTTCAGCAATGCAAGCAAGGTGCAATTGATCTGCATTAGCACACACGAACGATCTGATAAGAGGAGAGATATTGACACTTCCGGTGAAAATATAGATTACTTTGAATTTATTCAGTCTTCTTGCTTTGCTAGTTTGATACAGAAACTGATGAAAAATATTTTATTAAAAAGATTTTGACCCCTACTTGTTAATTATTTAGCACTATAACTATGATAATATGTTTTTTCATGCAGTATAGGTTAAGAATAACTGGGGTTTTAAACAGTCGCCTATAATAAGGCCAAAAGGAGCACTGTTGGGTAAAAAAGGTCACTTTTATTCTTAAATTATATACAATCTAAATTATGCGTTTTATCCCAGCTGGCAACTCTATTTCCAAGAATATGTACAAACTCATTCGTCTGGCACATTAACAGAGAACAACAGAGAAACAGGATTCAGAAATTACACTGAAGCGGTAAAACTAGTGCACCCCTGGTACTCTAGGTTAATGATTGACCATTTGATAACTACTGCAACTACTTTCAGCCAAGCAAGGTGTAAAAGACGATAATTAACTGACGTCAGGCTTATCTTTATATAATGAAGATGTAATGGAATGCAGATAATATTAGTTTTACTTAAATTATGTATTAAATATATAAATAAAGTAAAAAAACAAATTGTAGTTTTAATATTTCATATTTGTTTGTTGAATCCTGTTTATTCTTCAATATTTTTCAATGTTTCATTTTATTTGTGGGAGAAGAAACAGATTAACGTAGAATGGTAAATGAGTAACTTAAAATAGGAATTTACCATGTAAATAAATAGGATAAAATTGAAGATGCTTTCTGTTGAGGGAGAGGTTTCTCTAGCATTCAGCTTATTCTCAGATTCAGCGCTCAGATGTGCGTATGGAAATTCTAAAATATGCCGGAAAAAAGAGAAACACACTCACCAGTGGACCACAATGTTTCATAAGGTACTTTCTAATTTTCTTTTTCTCTTTTGCAGATAATTCACCTTCTAAAGATAACATCAGTCCTGCTTGTTGAATAGCTGCATTTGCCTGGGCGTTTGCGTAAACACGGGAGAAGGTTTCTGACATCAAAGCAATATACAAATTGACACAAACAAGAGAGACCAGAGCAAAATAGGTTCCTGTGAGAAACTGAGCAAGAGCTTCATTAATTTCGACCATGCCTTCGTAGGGGAAGTCTCCAACAAGAGTCATGCTCCATACCGTATAAATCTACAAAGTAAATGTGATTTAATAAAATTCTTGACAATTATTCTGTAAATGTAATTGAGTAACTTACAAAGGCATTACTAGTAAACCTTAATTTGTTCTAACAGAATTTCAATCAAGTTGAAAGGGTTTTTAAAAAGATTCATTTTTAGGAAGACAAAACGACAAGGTTGATGCAGAGGGTAACAGGATATTATTGATTCTTTTATTCATTTGTTGCAATAAAAATATTAAGGGTCTTGTAAATTGTAACAGAGGAACAAGTTGAATGCTGTGCTTGCAGCGTCATGGTAAACGTAAGACTTCTCCCATGAAAATAAAGTTTGAAGATAGAGTCAATACGGTGGGTGCATGTGTTTAAATTAACTTGTTTGCAAATAAAAATACTAAAATTTAAACAAAAAATTTGTGTGGAAAAAGCCTTCTACCTCGAATCGAGTCATTGCAACAGATCTCTCATCTACTGATTGGAACGAAGGAATCCAAGTAAAACTATCAGGATCAACAAAAATGGAGAAATACTATCCAAGTAAATTTAACAGTTCTTCAACAAGGATTCAAATGATAGCAATTGTACAAGTCCACTACTGTATGTCTGACGATTCTACAACTCAGCTATTTCACTACAAGATTTTAAAATCCCATGCCAGAAAAGTGCCCAAGGCCTAAAAAATACACTCCTTACTTACACGCGACTACGGTGACATACGATAGCCTGCAGCAAAATTCTAAAAAAGAAAAACAAACTTTCTGACAAAAAATCTCAAGGAAAGCCCTGTGTTTGTTTACATTTCCTGTGCAAGCTGTAGGAAACCCCCCAAAAAGGGTCAGCGAGTAAATTTCACATAAGCGTAACACCGATTGGCTAAGAGCCTAAAGACTTGTACTGGATTGGCTAACAATACTAAAATTCAACATGGCTGCACAAATAAACATTCTGAATCNTAATTAACTGACGTCAGGCTTATCTTTATATAATGAAGATGTAATGGAATGCAGATAATATTAGTTTTACTTAAATTATGTATTAAATATATAAATAAAGTAAAAAAACAAATTGTAGTTTTAATATTTCATATTTGTTTGTTGAATCTTGTTTATTCTTCAATATTTTTCAATGTTTCATTTTATTTGTGGGAGAAGAAACAGATTAACGTAGAATGGTAAATGAGTAACTTAAAATAAGAATTTACCATGTAAATAAATAGGATAAAATTGAAGATGCTTTCTGTTGAGGGAGAGGTTTCTCTAGCATTCAGCTTATTCTCAGATTCAGCGCTCAGATGTGCGTATGGAAATTCTAAAATATGCCGGAAAAAAGAGAAACACACTCACCAGTGGACCACAATGTTTCATAAGGTACTTTCTAATTTTCTTTTTCTCTTTTGCAGATAATTCACCTTCTAAAGATAACATCAGTCCTGCTTGTTGAATAGCTGCATTTGCCTGGGCGTTTGCGTAAACACGGGAGAAGGTTTCTGACATCAAAGCAATATACAAATTGACACAAACAAGAGAGACCAGAGCAAAATAGGTTCCTGTGAGAAACTGAGCAAGAGCTTCATTAATTTCGACCATGCCTTCGTAGGGGAAGTCTCCAACAAGAGTCATGCTCCATACCGTATAAATCTACAAAGTAAATGTGATTTAATAAAATTCTTGACAATTATTCTGTAAATGTAATTGAGTAACTTACAAAGGCATTACTAGTAAACCTTAATTTGTTCTAACAGAATTTCAATCAAGTTGAAAGGGTTTTTAAAAAGATTCATTTTTAGGAAGACAAAACGACAAGGTTGATGCAGAGGGTAACAGGATATTATTGATTCTTTTATTCATTTGTAGCAATAAAAATATTAAGGGTCTTGTAAATTGTAACAGAGGAACAAGTTGAATGCTGTGCTTGCAGCGTCATGGTAAACGTAAGACTTCTCCCATGAAAATAAAGTTTGAAGATAGAGTCAATACGGTGGGTGCATGTGTTTAAATTAACTTGTTTGCAAATAAAAATACTAAAATTTAAACAAAAAATTTGTGTGGAAAAAGCCTTCTACCTCGAATCGAGTCATTGCAACAGATCTCTCATCTACTGATTGGAACGAAGGAATCCAAGTAAAACTATCAGGATCAACAAAAATGGAGAAATACTATCCAAGTAAATTTAACAGTTCTTCAACAAGGATTCAAATGATAGCAATTGTACAAGTCCACTACTGTATGTCTGACGATTCTACAACTCAGCTATTTCACTACAAGATTTTAAAATCCCATGCCAGAAAAGTGCCCAAGGCCTAAAAAATACACTCCTTACTTACACGCGACTACGGTGACATACGATAGCCTGCAGCAAAATTCTAAAAAAGAAAAACAAACTTTCTGACAAAAAATCTCAAGGAAAGCCCTGTGTTTGTTTACATTTCCTGTGCAAGCTGTAGGAAACCCCCCAAAAAGGGTCAGCGAGTAAATTTCACATCAGCGTAACACCGATTGGCTAAGAGCCTAAAGACTTGTACTGGATTGGCTAACAATACTAAAATTCAACATGGCTGCACAAATAAACATTCTGAATCACAACACCGATGGTGTACCGACTTTATATGAGTTAAATTCTGCATTAATAGTGCTACATGGATATAATGTGAAAATACTAAGTTAAAATACAACAAAGCAGTACGTTGGTGAGTATAAGACTCAGTTTTCTATTATATATTGTGTTCTCGCCAATGAAAGTACATAAATGACATCGTCACTGCAGATTAATATTATTGTGTATCTTTACTGGTAATCATAGTTATTAAAAATAAACTTTATACAAAGGAACATTATCTTAAAAACTGTATTTTCTTCAGGGAGACTGCTGTCCACTGATATAGTGTAAGAATTCAGAATACTATGGTACTCTCTAGAACATGACATTTATTAACATTTGAAAACATTTACTATCTTATTCAATTACTCCATAATCTCTTACTGACGTTCCCTTATGTTTTGTTTTAAAAAATGCTTGAAATTTAAAGATAGAAATTTACATAATTCTTCCTGAGTTATATTTTATACAACACCAGCTTAATATATTTTTGTATTTTACCTTTTGACCCAGACGCACCCTGCCTCAGGCTTAGATAAGATATAAATTCACCAATTACTTGTAAAAACTACTTTTAAAACAGTTGTAACAGAAAATATAAAATATGCGCTCGTGGTAATTTATTTCTTACCAATTCTGATATTGATGCAAACATCTTATGATTGGCACCAGCATTTTTGAAAATGATGGCATTTTCTGGTCCTCCAAATATCATCCAAAATGCACAACAGTATGGTATGAAAAATTCAAAAAAGAGGAAAGCAAATTTGACAGTATCTGTTATAACATGACCTAACGGGAAATCAGAAAAATATTATAAAACAATGGTATCAAGAAAGAAAATCACAAATTTTGTACATAATTATGAAAGACAAGGCCAATGCTTATTGGAAATTTCAATGAATATGAACAGATAAAAGCTAATATTGACTGTGAATTTACCTATCTTTATGTCATTTCTCCCAATGTTAAATCCTTTAATATAATTGATACTACCACGAGTCTTTCAATACGGTAAGATCACTGGCGTTACGAATGCATCTACCTTGGTCTCTGGCAAACACAGCAGAGAGGAGGGGGTAGGACAAAATATGAAAAATATGAAATAATAAAATGTATCTCCACAACAGGAATACAGCAGTATTAGTAGACGATACATAAAACGAGCACGAACTCGAATCCTACCTTGTGAAAATTCTTAGGACAAGCAAATTTGCTTTGAAGCTAGATAAAATGACAGATCGTGACAACAAATCCTTTTAAGTCACATACGTGTAGATGGTAAAGCACCAAAGGCGCCCAGCTATCAATGTGAATTTAGCTTTGGCACAGAATACAATAGGTTAATGTGTAAGAGGGACTGCATTATCTTTGAACAGGAAACAACCTTTTCAAAAAACTGCCGAAGAGAGGCTGAATTTCGTCTACTTTCCCTTACAGTACTTACTGCCACCAACACTAAAATAAATAGTCTCCTTCTTGAAAGATATTGGTTTATTATCACGTTTGCCCTTAGCAAGGGCAGTAATGACAGTTCAAAGAGATACAGTATATTTGATACTGTCTTTCATATTTTGATATTACATTTCAAATACCCGGTCCACCCCTGTCCAACTTCTAGGCCATAAAATACAGTGTGCCAAAGGTCAATAGTACCTCACTTATAATGAAGAACAACGAAGGGTAGTATATACACTGTAGCACGTTCTTAGCACGAAATGTCTGGGATGTTCCTTTGCTTATCTACTTCGCTACTCTTGTTTGCCAGTTGAAAAAGTCAGTTAAAAACCAACCGGCAAGCCACAGATCAGGTTTCTCCCCAGGTCTCTATCTTACATGGGTCAAATTAGTATAGGTACTACAGACTATTGTACTACAGACATTAAAGAAAACCTGTCGACTTCTCTATGGCTAATTAATGTACCGGTATATAAAAGATCCTCCATTAGTTATTACACATATTTTTATAGCAAAACTAGAAATTGCACCAAAACCGTATTCTCCTGTATATATTTCTCTGTTAGTTTTGTGCAAATTGTTGATAACTTTCCCAAAATTAACTAATGAACAGTTTACTCGATTAAGGTGCTATGTCTTATTAAGCTCTTCCTCAAGAAAGCACTTTTGTATAAGCACACCTTAAACAATAGAACCCTTTTTTAGCAAAGTGCTCCCTTTTGAACTTTATTTGCCAATAACAGCCTCTTTTTGGGTGCCATTTTCCTATGGACAATACAATGTCGAACAAGTGAACACTTCATCTCTACTTTTAACTCTTTTTGAACAAAACCCCCCAAACTAAGTATTGACAGTAAATATTAACCTGGTATAATTTATCAAAAAAAGGGCAATATTACTCTACAATATAACTCTACAAGACTTCCTCTCTTTCTCTTGCCCTCAAGGCAAGAAGAAGGGAGGAAGACCCTTACCACCAGGTGCATAAGCCTAGCACAGAAGATAAGGGATATCAAGCAGAGCAGGCACAACATCTTGCTGGATGCCCAGAACAGTCAGAAATGGTGAGGGATTGTGAGCGGCCTATGATCCATGTCGAAATGTAAATGCTTAATTCAAGTGATTCAAGTTAGTGTTTAGAAACAGTAACGTAATGGTTACTAAAGTTGTACTGTAATCAAGATGTTCCGGGTTTGTCTTCCCTCTGGGGCAAAATGTCTTTTGAATTTCACAAAATAAAAACCCCATTGGCGTCAGGAAGAGCATCCAGTCAAAATACTCTTTGCTGCCACAACAAACTCCCTCTAAAGGATGTCGTCTGTGACCACTTAATGGAAAAATTGACGTTAAAACCCACATTAGAACGTCCTGTATTTATTGTGTTTTGAAAGTTCGATTATTGTTTATTTTTTCCATATATTACTAACCTTAACAACCCAACATATATTGGGCACTGAATTCCGTTATTTTTTACTATAACTTTGTTTTTTAAGAAAATTGAAAAAATAAAAGTATGTTATTTATAGCAACTTAACTCACAATACAACAAAAACACCTAAAAACATTTGCTGCTCTTCGAAGATTATTTCTCTCAGATATTGTTGAGCTGGGGTAACAGGTAAAGAGATAAAACAGGTATTGAAATGTCACTTACCTAATAATGTAATAAAGGAAGATAGGAATGCAAATCCTTGATAAACTTTCATTGTGCGAAGCCAAATCAGCAGCAATGAAAAGGAGTAGATAATTTTGTGAGCTTGAAAAAGTTTACCATTTTTACCAGAATTATATGCAACCATAAGGGCTCTTGTAAGAACAACACCACATATTGCTGTCAGTGAAACCCATTCAAAGATATTCCAAAAGTTCTGAAAATAGCTTCCTTTGTAATTTCTTAACCTGTGGACTTCACCTACTACGAATCGTCTCTCCTCTGGCCATTTTGGGTGGCAATAGGTAAAATCTCGCTCAATATCACGAATTCGCCAATCCTTCCACTCGCTGTATTTAAGCTGGACAGTTCTGGCATCTTTAACTTCCTATTTAAAAGGAATTTAGAATATTGAAAAATCTTTATTCACAAGCAACACCAAAATAACTTTCTGTAAGTAAAAACAAAATATTTAAAGACTATTTTTGTCAAAAAAAATGCATTATGCTATATAGAGTCACCCCACATTGATGGAGATATTGCTTATAAATATAAACTTTTCCTAAGACTAAAAGCATAAATTATTCCTCTCATTATATTATTCCGTCTATTTGTTTGCTCTGGGGTTTTTTTCCAATTCTTATAGCAAAGAATGATCTGGTGTTGCTCAAGAAGAACAGGATGTTTTAAGCCTATAATGAAACGCAAAACTGAGCCGACCCGTCAAAAGGACTGTTTTGCACAGTCTTGACCCTAAAAGTTAATTCGAAAAGAAATATCATTTCCTACTCCAGTGATTCGTCGCTCCTATTGACCGTTTACTTAGGTAGGCTATGTTTCAGCCTCTAAGATACAAGAGTTTGATTCAAATTCGTATAGTTGAGATAAAAATGAACATCGAAACGTTCAGACAGAAACACTTAAACACAGGCAAATAAGTACGGAAACCAGTTTTAAGGATATAAAGCTAACCAGTTATGATATGTAGTTCTGACCCCAAGCATAACGGCTGAAAACTGCGTTCAATTCACCGTTACCTTTATGCTGCTTAAAAAAATCAAGCAAAATTTGTACAACTATGCTGAAATATTTTCAACCAGAGCCTATGACTTTTACCACTTTCTCCTCAATCGGCTGAGCTGTCGCTGAAATTTCCCCAATGAGATCACTTTTGCAAATCTAGCGTTAAATTTGAATGTAATCTTCTCTCCTAAGTTTCTATCATTGGACACGCAATCTTAATCTAATTAGGCCATGATGAGGCTCGAAAAAATGACATACCTAAAACACAACTTTTCTCAAACGGGGGAGGACACTGGAAATTGTTATATCTTTTTAGGTGAAAAGATAAAATTACAACTAAAAGCAAGTATAATGTAAAGAAAATGAACATAAATTGATTTGAACTATTGTCTATAGCTTTCATACTACTTTTTCCTAAGAAATAAGAATTCATTAACCACTTCTTAATTGTGTGATATACCATTCAAGTCACAATAAAGTGCCAAGCCTACACTCAGCGACAACTTTAACTCAAACGAAAAAGAATATATGCTCTAAAGAGGCCTCCCAAAGGATCACTATCTTTTGTCCTGATTGGGAGGCTTGCGTGCTTTGTTGATCCTGAGAGCTATGCTGGCTGGACCCTTGTGCTCCTGGTAGGACACCCATGCCAGGCAGGTCGAAGGGGAGAAGCCAGACTAAATGTGATCCCTGGTCCTCCCGG